>VYZR01001248.1:33403-51368 GCA_013400675.1 Oxylabes madagascariensis | reverse complement strand
TTTTTTTTTTTTTTTTGTAGGATAATCCTTGCTTTTTTAGGATCTGACCCTGTTCCCCTGAAGTAAATCCCAAAACTCCCATCTAGTTCAATGAAAACAAGAGTTTCAATGAAAACAAGACTCTTAAACCATTACTATTATTAATTACATTACCATGATGCTAAAAGCAACTGCTATGACTGTGATGTCTTTTATAATTATTGGTATTGCTAGTATCATTATTACGACTAATAATATGGCATTGCCTATTGCTTTTCTCTTTGGAGCTCTTTGTCAAGGCTGGGAGCAACCTATGCACCTTCAAGGATTTTTGGTTGAAAGACAGAAATTATTTGGTGAGAATCTAGACAGGAAATTACCTCATGCTAAAAGAGGCAAAAGCACTTAGTTGAGATTGCATCTAGGGAGTGTACAATATGTGGAGTTAAAAAGATGGAGGCTGAAACAAATGGAGCTTGGCAGATCTGGCTCAGCTTTGTTGAAGTTGTTTATGAGCCTCTGAAGTGGCTTGAATATTGTAGGTCTAACCAGGCAGTATTACCTTTAGACTTAGGGAGACATAATGAGAGCAGAGAACAGGTGGCCTGTCACTTTATGCACAGAGGGTTAGTAAATATTTGTCTGCAAACAGGGCTGGCATGAGCACACGAGTCTGAGTGGGGCTTCATTAAACACAGTTTCTGCTTCAGATCATTAATTCATTTTAATTATGTCCACTGGTCAGCGTGGGTTGGGGCAGACGTGGGAGACACGTGGGAGTCTGCAGGGATGCCCAGTGCTCGACAGCCAGAAGGGCGCCCTCCATGTACCCAGCCCACATGCACCTTTCTCCTCCCTCTTCCTCTCGCCCAAGAGCTAACACATTTTGCACAGGACATTTCCTCTGGGATTAAATAATGCCTGACTGGGGTTAATGGCACTTGGCTGTGCTTCATGTCAGCAGCTCCACCTAGCTGGTCATTAATCCATGGCCTCGGGGGAAGTCCTGTATTTCAATTATTGTTGGATTAATGAGATTAGATCTAGTCTGTACCACTCAACACTAATTTCCTCATTTGAATGTTTAAAATTGTGTGAGTGATGGGAAAAAAAATTTATGCTCTTAATATATGGAAAAGTTCTCCTCCATGTAAACCACATCTTGGGCCTTTGTTTGATTGAGGCAGCACCTAAGGAGACAGTGGGTACTGAGGGAATCAGAAAGTGCAGGAAGGTTAAGGTCTGTGTTAGAAACAGAAATTGCACTAACCATGGCTGTCACATTAGAGCTGGTGCAATGGACTGACAGTGAGTTCCACTTAAACACCAATCAATATTAATGGCAATGGAGAGAGCAGCTTCTGGCCTGAGTAGTGTGTGAAGTAGTTCTCGTGCATATTTATTAGGACGTAAGTATGTAGTATGGGATCCTCTTCTGTTGATCTAATCTGATTATATTGTCCAAGACGGCTAAATATATATAGATAATAAAAGCACATGCTGATATATCATTAACTTGAACAACAAATATGCTATTTGATTTTCATCTATGGTGGGAGATAATCTTGATTCATCTATTATCATTTCTATCTCTGGATTGCTGAGCTTGTATATCTTTTGTTCATGTCTTTTCTCCAGGTATAAGAAAAGGTATTTATCTCCAAGTATTAATCTCAAATGCTAACATATGTACACCTTTGTGTATATGTATCCTGAAGCCATTTGGGTTGGTTGTCTCTCCATGCTGGCCTCTGCCTTTACATTTCATGTCCAACAGTTAAAAGCGCCACTACTGCCCACTTTTCATTCCTCCATGTTAGTGCACAGTGATGAGGTGCTGCTGTGTCCCTTCCTGGACTCCAGACTTGCCCTCCTGTCCTCTGTTGTTGGCAGGAGATGCACCCTGTGGATGCAACACTGCACACTGACCCTTGACTTTCCTGAGAAAGAGGAGGGAAGCTCACTGATTTCTTTAAAGTTCTGATGTGTTTTCAGGCAAAACTGAAGCAGCTGTGAGAATTCTGTGAGAAGAAATACAATATAGGCCTAATGTTCTTTTCAAAAGCCTAACTAAAGACAGGGATATCCCCATTACAAATCAAAACGAGCAGCTTCTGTCCAAAGACCGGATCATGTTAAGTATAAATCCACAGAGGGGTAAGGCTGAGAAATTGAGACTCATGTACGCCTTTAAATGGGAAGACTGCAGCACAGTGCTCTGTTTGACACCGCTTCTCCTTCTAGCCCTTGAAGCCTTCATGCAGTGGCCTCTTGTGGGAGGAAAGATGGAGGCATTGCCTCTCTGCTTAGCCTCTTCCTTAAGGCTTTCCCTCCCCAGACTGGTGAGAGCATGGGATTGAGTCCTGTGGGAGCAGGGAAAGGAACAAGCTGGGTTTTCCACTTTCTTGAGGGGTGTTCCTAGCCCAAGTACACCACATCAGAAGGCCAAAGGAGCTGCTGGCATTTATCCTCCAGCTGTGTTTAAAGGGTAAGAAGGTCCTGTTCAGTCCTGGGACATAAAGCATTGAGGCATTAGCCTTTGGAAGGGCAGTCAGTGTGGTAGGTAAGTGTGTGGTTTGTACAATCCTCAGTAGTGTGGTCAGAGATTTAAGACACGGTTTTTCCCTAGCTGCTCTATGAGTCCATCATGGCATAAACT
Organism: Oxylabes madagascariensis; assembly: GCA_013400675.1. Lineage (NCBI taxonomy): Eukaryota > Metazoa > Chordata > Aves > Passeriformes > Timaliidae > Oxylabes > Oxylabes madagascariensis. Next base: position 48,730 of record VYZR01001248.1, on the reverse strand, counting down.
GCTTTGGACACCTGTGGGCAAAAAGTGTGCAAAGTGCCTGGGGTGTGGGGAGTCTCTGCACTTCCTCCTTCTTAATGCAGGTGTTGACAAGAGTCCAAGGGCTGCAGAAACCTCACTGGGGCTGAGGCCAGAGAAGGAGAAATGAATGGACAAGAAGATTGGCCGCCATTCCTTTTATCAATATAAAAAATTTCAGTTAAAAAATAGAAGCAGGTAAAACCTGCAGGTATCACAGGATCTCATCCATGATCTTATCTAGCCCATTGTCCTGTCTTGATAATGCTACTATTAGGAACTTGTCTTCATTAGAAGAGGAAGGTGTATTAGTCTCCTCAAAATAGTTACAAAGTAACTAATTCTCGCAATGTCAGTCATTGTCTGGATTACACTGAAAGCCCACAATTCTGTATATCACATATATATATATGTACGTAAAATGATTCTGTCTGCTGTAACCAGATGTCCCCATTATCCATGTAAAGGATAGAGGGCATCGTGAATTTTTCATGCAGAGTGATTTCCATTTAAGTGCTGATCTGGATAACATTGATCTGTAGTCCCCTGGTCATGCTATTATTCTTTCATAGACATGAACAGTTTTGATTCTTCTAAGGGAAATATAATTTTTTTTTTTTTTTGCCTCTAGATTGGTGTAATGAATAGGACACAGAAAGAAAAAGAGAGGTTGAATGGAGCAGGAAGCCTGCGTGTGACATAACAAAGAGAAGAGTTTTATAGAACTTTCTAAAAAATGCAAAATGTTGACCAGAAGTATCCTTTAGGAAAGTGATACATTTGATTATTATAGCCGTAACAATGAGCTTTAGTTACAGGAGTGGTAAATTGAGTATCTCACTGGGGACAAGGCTGCAGATTAGACTTCAACTTGGAAATGATATACATTCAAGTAAGCTGAATTTGATCCCAGCCTGACTGTGTAATGTGGTTGGGGGGGGAGGGGAAGGGCAGGGAAAGCAAGAAGAAAAAGAGAGAGAGAGATTATGGGGTGTGTGGACCATATAATGCTTGTGTTTGAACTTGATCCACCTGAGGAACCAGCAGGATGATATGGTAGGGGCCCACCTTGTCCCTTTCGTCTTAAAATTCAGAGAAGGGAACTGTTTGCATCAAAATTTGTCCTCTAGTAGAGGTTTATTTTGTCATAATCATCGTCTATGCTAGACAAGGATGGGCAAACATCCACTTCCATGTAAATTATCTGCATTCTCAAACACACAGCAAACATTGGGAGAGCTGCTAACGTGCAGAAAGATGGCAGAACATGGTGAGGGAGAAGATCTTTACTATCTTGCTTGAAAGTCAAACAAAGGAAAACAAGAAAGCCCCCACTTGGTTTGCCCAGGCCATTTTTTTCTGAGTAGAGATGACAAATATCCACCTCACCTTATGAGTGTGGCCCATATCCTGTGTGATGAGATGCTGCTGAGCAATGGAAAACAGCATCTGTGAGAAGTGTCCCACATGCTCAGACTCTCTCGAATGTTAGTCACTGTTCCGGGCACTCTGTGTCCGAGCTCAGCACTTTCCCAAGCATGTGGTGCAAGGCTTTGCCTGCTCTCCTGCCACAGCAGAGCCAAAGCTGAGAGCTGGAGGGTTCTGTGGCAGGACTCAAGCCTGTAGCACCCACCCCCAGAGAAAAAAGAGCAGTGTGTTTAGTCTCTCACTCTTTTGTACAAACATTCCCTGAAATCAGCGGATTTGCTCATTTCCACGAATTTTTCACTTTTGCTTCCTGTGTTGAGGATGTTGTTTGAACAGAACCCTGGGCACCAGGTACCAAGAGGGCCAAGGCAGTAAGATGTGCCTCCCTCTTTCCCCACCCCCCTTTCTTTTTTGGAAGCCACCAAATTTTACACAATCTGTTCAACTCATCTCCAGAGGTAAAAGACAGAAACAGTTGCCAGTTATGTGGGGCTCAGTGATCAGCGGTATCAATGCAGTCCCTTCATTTGCCTCCTGGCTCTGGCTTCCTGATCGGTATGGCCGTTAGCAGAGACAATGCCAGCAGAGCAGATGCAGAACTACAAACCACTGAAGGATGAAAGGGAAAGAGAAAAGTCTGTTTATTGCAGCCAGCTCTAAAGCGGGGGGGAAAAAATGACCCAAACTCCATCCAATTAAATTTTCTAATTAAAGTGTGGACACACACATTCTCTCCCTCTCCCATTCCCTTTCGGCACACACGCACATGTTCATGCACACGCGCATCCCGGTGCTTTCGAAGTGGGGGTCCTGCTGTGGAGCTCATCCTCCCAGTTCCTAGTGAGGCGCAGTGTAACAAACAGAGGAGCCTGGTCAGGCTGTAGAAAAGATAGTGAATTTTTATTTTTTAATGGAAAAACTTCACTGCTTCAGCAACAGCGTTTACGGGAAGAACAGTTGATAAGAAAAATATAGAAGAAGCAGTAAGGAAAAGAAGAAACAATGTGAAATAGGTCAAGCCCCCATGTTTTATTAGCAGAATCATAAAATTAAACAAACTCTCTGGAAGACTTAAATGTTCTCTATGCTGACACAGTGTTTTGTTACTTTTCTGGTTCTATGTGTGGCTGGAGAAATCCTGATGTGACTAGCTGAAAGTCCTTGGCCGTGCAGCTGTCCCTCACAGCCCCCTGCTTTGGCCCTATCATTGGAAGAGCATGGCTGGGGTGACACACTGCTGGAGCCAGCCTCTGCCAATACCATGAGAGTCTTCAGGGTAACTTTTCTTAAATAGGGCTTGGAGATGGATTGGTCTCACTAAAGCACTGAGGAACTCCTGTTCCCCTAAGCATCTCTTTCCAAAATTGTTGCAAGGGAAATGCACACGGTCAGTCAATTTAGAAAAAGGAGAGCTGTAATAATACGCTTGATAGTAAATACATCCAAGCTAAACATGAGTCCCTCTGGTAGTTCAGCTGTGCTTTGAAACTGGCAAAAAAATTGTCTTGAATTGAGATTTAAAAAAAACCATAGCCAGAACATATATAATCTGACATCATTTGTCAGCCTGAGCAACACGCATCTGTTGATGAGTGTCTTTGGACTTATCGCCATAAACATGCAGTGTGCTGCTCAAAACAGGAACTTTGCAGGGTTATACTGAAACACCAAGTTTAAATGAGAATCTGAATTAAAGTGTGTCCAGCATGCTGAGAATAACAGAGGCCAGGGCAAGGGCACTGCAAGCAGATCATGGCAACACCCAAAGCTACAATCAAGCCAATGAAGCGCCGGTCACCTCCATCACTTTCCTTTGGGAGATCCCAGAGCCTTCAAGTGTCCAGTCCCTGAGGGTGAGCCAGCAAACACCAAGAGCGGTGTCTGCAGCATGGGGCTGAAACCTAGTGGGATGTTTTCACCACAGTTGGTGTTGCTGGTGTGGTGGAAAAGATGACCTCATATTTACAGAAGGTTTGGGCTGGGATGAATGTTAAGTGGCAGGAGTTCACACAAGATGTCACAGAGGGAATGATTGGCTACAGACAATAACCTGTAATTGTATCCAGAGGAGTTGGGTACAATTATATCACTCCCACCAATTATGTATAGGAAGCTGTGATTTATGAATCAGGCTAAAAAGATGTCACTGGATACTAGGCTGCCTCTTGAGTTCCCAAGTAGCCTCTGTGTTGAAGACCTCACCTGGGCTTGGTGATAGTGCTTGTGTGTTCACCCAGGACTGTGGCACCTTCAGGTGAGACAAGCTGGGTTGGGGGTACCATGATCTCTCCAGTGCAAAGGCATTGAGACTGTGATTCTGTGATTTGCTGTCCTGCCTCAGTTGTCCCTTCTCACAGGCTCCACAGAGTGGTTCGGGATTGGCACAGCCTAATAAAACACTGAGCCCAGCCTGATCATGGTTTTTCTGTGTAGTTGATCAAACCGACTTAACAGGGATTTGCAGACTTTTGGTTTTGCTCTAGTGAACAGAAACTTGAGGTCAACAGCTCTCAGTTCGGAAGTTTCTGAATTGAAATGGGTAGCACGCCAAGCTTTCTGGTTGTGGGCAGTTCTGTGTACAGGATTGGCACAAAAATATAATAAAACTGAGAAGTAGGCAGCAAGCCCTCACTAATATGTCAGCACACAGGTGACCAGAAGTGAAACTGATAGAAACTCAATATGCACTCAGCCTACAAAATATGTTTTACACAATAAATCCCCTTTTCAGTCTTTCTAGCTGCCCTCCATATAGTCTTTTACCTGATCATCTGCTCAGGGGACACTGCAAATTATGCCTATTGACACACTGGACACATCTGTTTGTTGGGACAACTGTCGTATGTCTCAGGATGTAATTCTGCAAAGGCTGCTGAGATCCTACCTTTTCAATGGGATGAACCACATAGTTTTGCAGCCCCATAGATAGTAAAACTGCAATATAGGTGCTGATGTTCTGCCCTATTAATCTGCAAGACTGACTCAGTTTAGAAAAGTAGTTTTTGCTGACTGTCACCAGTGAAAGAAGGCAGATCAGAGGAGAAAATAACAGTTGACCCAGTTTTCAAATCAGGACCAGGTGCCAAATTACTGTGTCTGAACATTCAAATGAGTGCACTGGTCCCTAAATACCTGTTTTACTAATCTAAAAGACACTTGAGGAATGTGTTGCAGGGTCAGGGTGCTGAACTTCATTGTCTGAGTTTGAAAATGGGGCATTTCATCCCAGGAGCGCAGAAGCAGAAAGGAGCTTTGGTTGCCATCCACTCTAGTCTCCAAGCTTCACTGGCAGCAGCCAGGCAGTGTGCCTCAGGCAGGAGCTGAAGCAGAGAGACAGAACTCTAATTTTGGAGGGAAGGAAAGGCCTGGGATCTGGGGGCTGGGTATAAGGGCTGCAGGAGGGATCAGGCCAGGTTTGGGCGGTATGGCCATCAGCCTGTGGGGAAAGCAGAGGTAGTTAATTGAATTTAATGGAAGAAATATTTAACAGCTTTCTTGGCATTTGGATAGGCTGTGGCTTAATACCCAGGTAGCTGATCAAGCCACCTTCAAGACACCTTTGGTCCTGAAAATCTGCTGTTCATACTCTTGACTCATCTGACGAGACACAAGCAAAGAGAATTTGTGCCACTGACATCTATGTGGACATGCTGTCTGCACCACAGTTAGACAAGGGAACTATTTTCTGAACCGGTGATACTTTTGCTTATGTTTCTAAATATGAATGACTTATTTCTACTTAAGGTGGTCAAATGCCTGTTGTTAGTTTTGTGATTTGTTAGTTTGTGTTGATCCATGCTGCTCCTGTAGATAGCCTCTGGCCTTTCCTTTTTCTGCATTCTTTTGGACAAATGGGAGAATACATAATTATTTTCTTTATTGTAGCTCTCTTCTGATTCCAACAGACAGTGGGACCCTTGGATGCTTCTGTTCAGTGTTCCACCTCACCTCCTTGATGAGAAATTGGTATCCCTCACCAAAAGCATGCGTTGCTCTCACCTTTCTGAGGAGTTTGAACTTATTTACATTTGAGATGTTACAGGTATCTCTGTGGGGAGAACAGAAGTAGATGGACAGACAGAAAGATATACAGAAGAATAATCTATGGTCAGATTAGAAAGAAGTACCGGGAACCCACTATTTTCAGAAAACAAGTTTTTGTTATGTAAAGGAGCAATGGTTTAATATTGTAAGATAAGTACCTTCCTTAGCAGTAGATGTTAAACAGCATGTAGTAGGCTTTGATTCTGTGCAAGGTTTTCTTCATTCAATCTTAACTTTTTTGCTGCCAAGAGGTTAGGGCAGTATTTGTTATACTTGAACAGAGCAAAAGCAATATCACATTTACGTTCTTTCTGTGAAAAAAGTAGTATCATCAATTACCAGAGAGAGACAAATACCTCCTGATGTTTTTCGGCGTATTTCAGGTTGATACAAAAAGCAATTTCACTTTCAAAGAACTTTTACATCAGATTTCCTTGTGGGAGAGGATTCACCTGCTGCCTCTGCCTGTTTCCATTCCTCCCCCCGCTCTCTGAGGTCCCCTTCTTCTGCCTGATGTGATGAGACAGTAGAGGATCCTCAGCTTCTTGTGATGCAGCCGGCTGGTGCATTTGCCACAGGGATGGTGTAGAATAGCTCCACCAGCCAATCTCCTCCTCAGGGTCCCTGATGCTTCTTAACCTTTCCACCTCCTCTCTTAGCACTGCCACCATGATGGGCAGATCATCTGCCTGCTCACATTTCACACAGCTGTTGTCTCTGCTGCCATCCAGTTCCAGTGCCAGACGTTGGCACTCCCTGCAGCCTGAGACCCGGACAGATTTCTGTTTCTGTGGGAGCTTAGTCTGCATCACTGCATCCCTCCCAGTGACTGCAGAGGACATCGCTCCCCGCCAAGTGGGTACCACTGCTGAGCTCCTTCCGAGAGACTGATGATCATCAACTCAGTCCTTCTTTTCAGCTGGTGGTTGACTGCATCCTCCATGCCTGTCCCTCCTGTGTGAACTGCTGTGCCCACTGCTCCAGGGAGTTGGGATTGAAGATGGGATTGTCAAAGGTTCTAAAAGGAAGTGAGGTGCTGACTTTCTACCTTCAGCTCCTTTGAAAACTACCACCTGGATTCATTTCAGTGTTGTAATAATGTGTAAAACACTTAATTTGGAAGATGTCTTTTAGCAGCGAGGTCAAGAGTGGAACAGTGGAAAAACAGGCAGACAGAAAGTAAAGCTGTTGGAGCATTCCAAGAAGGTTAGTGTCTTCAGGAAATAAATCAAACATTTTGAGGTAATACTGAGCCATGCAATATCTTTCTTGTTGTTCAATATCTATCTTTGAGAGTTCCCAGCAAGCCTTCTGCTGGCCTTCTGAGAAGTCTGCTCCTGGTAGGAAGCTGGAGGGAGCTGTAGATACCTGCATGCTCAACTTTGGAGTGGAGTACAGTTCAGTAAGATGCAGACCAGACAGGTTTGGAGAAGGAATCTGATGTCTGCTTGGATTTTTTGATGTCTAATAATGACTGAGAGACCCCAGAGAGCAGGGTCCTTCTGTATCAGAACTTAAGAGAGACTCTTTCCTCACAAAACCTTTCACAAACCTTGTGAGAAGGTGAAGTACAAAATATCCCCATCCCTCTGACCAAATTCATTGAAATTTTCTTATGAATTCAAAAGTTTTTAAACAAAAAATAAAGTCACAACTAGCTGAATTAAAAGGTAACTTGAGGTAGAAAACTTGCAGTGCAGGATTATGTTTGCTTTTTCTGTAGCTGTTAATACATTTGCTTCTTAATACTGTTCCTGTGACTGGGTACCTAATGTGCCTGACACATTAGCTGACAAGATGACATCCAAGAAAATACTTGACGAAGCAGAGCACAGAGACAAGAAAGGTGAAAAATCTTTTTGAAGAGGGAGTTTCTCTCACATGCATGTCTGTGTCTCCCACCAAGGTGGAGATTACAAGTAAATAAGAGCTATTCCTTCTCTAACCAAAGTTTGATCTGTCTCTGCATCCGAATCGGCAGTTCAGCCCCACCAAGTCCCTGAAACACTGTTTGCATTGTTTACTCTGTGTGGTACCAGGAAAAAGCTGGTGTTACTGTTATTTAGCACCAGCATTCTCCAGGCTGCCAAAATCCTTGTGCCAAAAAAGAAAGGTCATTTGAACCTCAGTGTCTGACAAAACAATCTCAAACTGTCTACTGTGGGAACATGCTTTTTCTTGGGCTGATCCCATTCTGCAGCCAGAATGGGTAATGGCAAGCTCTTCCCCTCCCGCTGTGTCTGGAGGTGAGTTCTAAAATCCCAATGAATCATTTTGTTTGTTTTGTGACACCTTTTATTTTTTAATAGACACTGCCTTTTGTTAATGACAACAAAATGGCTCCTTGCATCCCTGTGAATAGCAGTTGCTGCTGCGGGCGGCGTGTGCGTCTCGTGGCTGCTGCGCTGCGCACCGGGGCTGCGCCAGGCTGGCAGGGCGGGCAAAGAGGCTTTTTCCCAACAGCTCTCTTTCTCTCCAGGTGCCTGTATCCTTTTTATACAGCTGCCTTGCTGATGAGATCTTTATGTGGCTACAGTCCACAGAAGTCTGACCCCTGGTTGCTACATGCCCCTCCAGCTAAGTCTCTGAACACCGTGGAGGGGTTACAATGGATGATCATGGGGAATAAAGGCTCCTAAATCCATGTGTTTCAGATGCCGAGTGCCTACAGCTCCTGTTTCTCGGAGCAGACGCTGGACCTTTTCAGTGGGTATGGGAAAATGAAGCCACAGAATCACTTAGGAAGATGTGGAGCTTGCTTTGTGGTCTCATGTGTGGTCTTGTGAGCCTGCTCGTGGTCTCATGAAACAAGCCATATTTTGGAGAAGGAGGGGAGCCCTCTCTTGCAGGCATGTCCATCTAAAGCAGCCTGTTGCTGCATCACAGTAGGATTGGGACTGTTCTCAAGCCTGGCTGGAGGCACATCCAAGTGGCATAGCGGCATACAGCACTCGGTGTTTCCTGCAGGACCAGAATGGCAGCTTGGTCCGGCTAAGAGAGGCACTGACTGGGGATTTGGCAAGGCCAAAGGGCTGTAGGCTCTTTCTAACTCCAGGGGCATCCATGTCGGACCCATGCCCAGCCCAAGCAGATCTGGTGGCTAGAGGAAGGCCAGGTGAGTTTCATTCATAGGACACTTTGTCTCCAAGGAGGAGAAATTCAAATAAGGTAGTACTTGAAGTCACTCCCAATGGTAACTGAGCTTCAGGGGAGTAGTTTGTGGCAATTCTAGGAATGATTTTGTTGTTGTTTGATGCTGAACACAATGGCACAGACTCTCTATTTTAAGGCTAGAAAATGACCCTTTATTTTGAGAGGTGACTCTCTTATACAGTATTTTACACAGACCAATTTGATTGGTGAAACAAAGGTAAACCTCTTCAATCACATTGGTCAAAACAGATGTTTGTTAAGAAACCTCTCCCGTGAGAAAGAATGGATAAACATAGGTACAGTTACAATAACATCTCACTTGTTTACAAAAGTGTTCCTGAGAAAAAGTTTCCCAGAAACAAAAACATTAAAACCAAAGCTACATGATTTCTCAGTGAGTAGCAAAAGTCTGATTGGGAGTCAGTGTTTCCAAATGCCAAGGCTTAGGAAGGTTTTCACTCTGCCAAATGCAGACTCATTCCCTTTCCAAGCACTAGTGCCTGGGAAGCACCTCACATCATCTGGCACATTGCTCTGGGGGTATCACCAAGGAGCCCACAATTATGGCCTCAGTGATGATGCTCACTGATGTTTACTAATGTGCATTTTAATGGTTTTTGAACCACTGTGGTTGTGGAGTGTCCTTCACTGGAGGTATTCAAGACTGCCTGGACACAATGCTGTGCAATGTGCTCTAGGATGACCCTGCTTGAGCAGGGAGATTGGGCCAGATAATCTCCTGTAATCTCTTCCAACATGATCCATTCTGTGATTCTGTGAACTAGTGTCCATTTATCTCTTTCATGCAATGTCTAAGCAGTAAAAGATTCATAAAAAGAACCCTGCTGAGGGAGTAGGGATATTGACTTTGTGGTCTAAACACAAGTTTGTTTTATCTCTGTACTCTGGAACTGTAGATACAAATCTAGGTAAAATTGATACTGCCTTAAACCCTCTGAAACTGAAAAACCGAGCAGTTTGCTATGCAGAAGGGGCTACGCCATGCAGTTCATGGTGTTTCTTATAAAAGATGGGGTTTACTCAGAAGGACTCTGAATAAATTTCCTTTCCTCTGAATCAGGCTTGTCGGCTGCGTGCACTTCAGCTCCTTAGCTTTCTTGATATGCAATGTGCAATGCTGACATGAATTTTCAAGCCTCACAGGATGCCCGTGCTGTATAAATCTAAATCTAAATCTGAATCTAAATCTAAATCTAAATCTAAATCTAAATCTAAATAATTCAAAATAGCCTTACACTTTTTTCAAAGACATGAATAGCTCCTGCTCTGTCCATATTTCTATTGGTCTTTATTCATATATCCAAATATATGTCCTGTCCTGTCTTTTGTAATATTGTCAGGTCCCTTCCAGCACTGTGCATACATCTCATTTACTTTTTTGGAAAAGCCTTTCCACCATAAAAATATCCCATCAGAAGTAGTTGTGTGACCTTGAAGGGGATGTCCCGTAGTGCCAGTGGAGAAGTTCATTTGCAGAGCTCTGCCTTCAGCCTAGTGCCATGCACTGCAGTGTCCTGCAGGAGTGTTGCCACCCCTCAGCACTGTGGCTGTTTTCCTTGAACATAACACTAGAAAGGGCAATGGGGCTGGTTTTTCTGAAGCAGAAATTGGGGGAATCACTTATTAATATCCAGTAGTATCCCCTGGAAATGGGCTTTCAGTGTGTCACATCTGCTGGCAAACTGTCACTGTCCTTGTGGAAACTGTGAGTGCCAGCCAAGCACTATTAACCAATAACCAAACCATTGGTGCTGCAGATTTTTTGCAATATAACAGCTGAATAGGGGCACATTTTCAGTCACCTCAAGGGGAATTTGGTATGTAGATAAAGGGTAATAAATGGTGCCTTGCTTTGATATGGAACAAAACAATAAATTGTTAAAGTGTAAGTAGCATCAGACCTACACTGTAATGGAGCCCCACATGGGGTATGTTCTTGAAGAATAACTGTGTGCCAGCTAGGTGAAAGCTTCCATCATGGAATGTAGGACACTGCTTTCACAGGAGACTGCAGTGACAGAGATTTCAAAGCAAAGAACAAAATAGGAGAAAATCTTGTTCTGAGTGCCTCTGAACCTGCCCTGGTAAAACAAAGGTGCTTATAGTCTAGAAGGACACAGAAGAAAAGAACAAACAAGATGGTGCCCTGCATTTCAAGAGTCTCTTTGTATATAGCTCTCCTCTACTGAGGGCTAGCATACTCCAGCTTTGCCTTCGCTTCCAGGAGGAATGCAATAACACTAGCAAGGAAATATACCTGCAGCTTCCAAACAACTGGTCTAGCATAGTCAAGACTTTCAGCATAAAGACTTCTGTGGCAAGGCCTAGTTTGCAACTATTGGTGCCTGCTCATAATTGCCAAACCCTGGTGCAACACTTTCCCTGGCTGTTGGGGAGTTTGTATGTTGTGTTCAGACTTGGCTTGGAACCCAGAGCAGCCTGGGTTTTATTTTCCTTTTGTATGAACATGGAGAAGATTTTCCAGTAGGATGAATGGCTTAGCAGATAATGCACTGGCCTTTCAAAGTTGGGAACGTGGTTTGGGTTCAGTTTGAGGTCTCAAGCAAAATGATATTACTGGTCTGGGCAATTCACGGTCAATTTTATACAACAGTCTGTACACTGTAAATTTGCCTCTGATTTGCCGTGCACAGGTTCACTGTACTTAAAGCACAATGCCAGCAAGGTAGTGGTGTTACATCAGCCTTAGCTACTCCCACCCCACTCTCTGCCCTTCTATGGCAGTTCATACTAGCATTTGAATTCTGTTTGTGTGCAAAACTCCATACTGCATCTTCAACTTTTTTCATCTGAGCTTGGCTTCCTCTTTTATTGTTTGGGTTTGTTAACTGGCTGCTGTTGGCCTTCTCAAGTCCCAATAACCATTTTTCAAGCCCCTTGTTTTTCCACAGGAAAGCCAGGAAGAAAGGCGTTTTCAGCAAGGCCTCCCTCCTTGCTGGGTTTCATGCACAGACTTTAATCATTGCCTTGCCTGGAAAAGGGAAAGAGCTTTTCTTAGAATGTCCTACTGCAGCATATAAAGACTTCCCCCCTTCTCCCTTCCTACTCATTAAAGCACAATTGTTGACTGCTTTGGGGTCCCTCTGGGTAAGGCTTGTTTGTAATGTCAATTACCTTGAGTTTATGAGTTAAGAGCTGTTGCCGGTCCCCTGGAAAAAGGAATCCTTCATTTAGCTGTCACTGGCATACACTGCGGTTCATTCGGCCAAGAGGAAATGGGGATTAAAAGACCTGGTCCTGCTCCTGCTGGAGGCAGTGGTATGGCTCCTGGTGAGAACAATGGGAGCAGACCCCAGCCGCAGAGGAGAGGGTGGTCCCAGCTAGGGTGCTCCCCTGCTCCCCCTCTTCCCTCAGTGAGTGATGATAATTACTGCAGGAGTGTCTGCTTGGTTCACTTCCTCCAATTGTTCCCAAGCTCTTATTTTGCGTGATGCTCAGAAAGGGTCACTTGTTTCGCTGCATAGCAAAGCTTGTCTAGAATGACTTAATGTGTTCCTGAAATGCTTGGAAAGGTGGGTGACCACCGCAGAGAGAGGCAGAGAGAGTAGCAGAACTGTTCCTTGTATACTTTAGCCCATCCAGGTCAAAGTGATAGGGGCGGTTGATAATGTTGGTGGCACGAGGCCAGTTTTTTGATGAGATATAAGGAAACTGTGACCTCATTTCCAGACAGAAACCTACACTGGGATAACTTGAGGCAGTGTTCAAGAGCTCTTTTTGAGGAATTAAAGTGGTTCACCTGTCCACTAACCAGGTGCTTTGATAAAGGATTGCTTTTTTGTCTTTGCTGGTTCCTCACTGCTCTCTTAGAGAAAAGACAGAGTGGTGGAACATGAAAGTTCTGTCAGCAACCCAATGCTAACAAAGGCCCAATTACAACACTTTTCACCCTAGATGACTTTATTGTCACTGGAATGGGCAGGTCTGAATGGGATGGAAAAAACCCCTTTTGTTTCAGTTACTGAACTCACACCACTATGTATTGGTATAATCAAGTAGACTTTCAGCCTGGTGTGCTAAGCTTTGCTTGCAAATGCTTCCTCTGCTGCTGGTAAGACACTGGGTATTTGTGTTGGGAAACATCCTCAATAACAGCTGAGCTTTAATTGCCGAGAAAGCCAGCAGCTCCACTCTATGTCACAAGTTCAAGTAACAACAGTTGGAAAGTGCAGAGATTTCTTTTCTGTAGCAAGAGACATTCTCACCCCATGGACAATACTTGTTAATAATAACCCTCCCTTGCATTTCTTTTTCTCTTCCTTCTGAGGGCCCTATATTGCTGAACAGGCATGAAACAAATCTCAGAAGACCTTCAGTGAGGAATTCTGGAGTTACTTCTTTTTTTTAGAGAAAGGATATCAAGATAGAGAAAGAAAATCAAATGCTTAAAGTTGTGGTGTGGAGCTGTGATTGCAGTGAGCCCTGATGGGAAATGAAACTGATACAGACTTCCAAGTCTGAGTGCCCTAGGCATTTCATAGTGGAAATGTGGTCAGTCTCCTTCCAGCTTAAATGGGATCTCTCAGCTCCCTTGTCCTCAGATAGTGGCATTTTCCTATGCAATTCCTCTTGGCAGAGTGATGGGCTTTTTTTTAGCTTTGAATTGCCATGAATATTCCCCACGTGCAGGAAGTCCCTGATGATGCACAGTCTGTATTACAGACTTAATCAAAACTGAGCATATTCAACATCTTATTGAGAAATTTGGAAATGTTATGACATCATCTCTTTCTTATAATCAGCCATTGGTGCATCTTGAGAACTCAGATCCTGTGCAGCCCCAACATTCAGTGGCTTCAGGTTTATGATTTCATTGTAAGGATTGCCAACTACATCATTAAAGACTCTTCAAAGAGTGCTTTGCTTTGAAGCAGGGAATACTTCACTACTCCATGCTCAGCTCCTAGGTTTCTCTAGTTCCAGACAGCAAAACTTCCAGTGAAAGACTTCATATATTGAAAATATATCTCAGTGGCATCAGATTAATAATGCAACCTCCTGAGCCTACTGTATTTCAGAAGGAAAATGTTAAAGGACTGATGTAGTCTTCACCCACCATTCTTCATTTTCTCATGATTGTGTGAGCCTCCTCTACTTAGTGCCTTTGTACACAAGCCATGTGTCAGCTGAGCTGTGGCAACCTTGGTAGCTGTTTGCCATGCATGGTTTTGGTCTGCCCTAGATGTGAGGCAATGCCATTTGGCTGAAAACTCGCTGAAAGAAGCTTAAACTGAAACAGATTAAAAACACAGACACGGACAATTACAGAGGTGTGACTGACATATAGCAACTCCATAAGCCCCGCACACAGGCTGTGTCTCTGAACCCTTGAGCTGCTTGCTCACAAAACTTGGTTTGTTCACCACACACGCACATGGGCTGTGATGCACAGGCAGTACTTTTTGAGAGACACTGGCTCTGGTGAGCCCGGTGCGCTGCCTGCTCCTCCTGTGCTCTCAGGGAGAGGGTGATTTTTCTGGATGCAACCTAAAGGACTCACTGGCCTGGTTTTACCAAATGTGCTGATCATATGATGATGTGTCTTTATGTCACTATGTGCTGATTGGGCACATCCTCATTTCCAGCAAGATCTTGGCTAGCAAGTTAGCTGTTTAGTTTTAAAAGTAGCAGCACATTGAAAGTAACGCAGGCAGAGCAGAAAAACTGTGCTGCTCACTTCAAACAGAACAAGACCAGGCTCTAGTCATTTTTTAAACCAGTTGCTCCAGAGTGGAAAAAATACTGGATATTTTTATCTAAGCAGGTCACATTTTGATGAGGAGCCATAGGGTCTAGGGTTCAGAGGGCAAGAGCGAGTGTCGCTAAGGATCTTGCTGTCTGTAATTGTGCCCGCAGAGGCTCGTTGTGGCGCTCTCTGACGNCCCTAAGCCATGGGTTTGCAGGGTCACCTTGGGTGTGACACTTGATCAGTCAGCTCAACCTTAAGCAAGAGGCAGCCAGACTGTCCCCTGCCAGCCCAAATGTCACAGTGTCCAGCTCTATAAGTGATTCTTCCCTTACCCTAGCAGAAGGAGCTGTTGATAAGTTATAATGCAACAATCAATCCCTGGTTCCCAGTGCATTGCTAATAAATAATTGACATCATTATGAGTATTATGAATTTGAAAGACGTGACAGAGGAAAGTTCATTGTTAATAATAAAGGGCTGTTGCCTTAAATGGACAGAGATTTTGGGTGCTCCGTTGCCAGATTCTACAGTTTTGTCTTGATATTTGCTCTATTGATATTTACTGTTTTCTGCAGAAACAGCAGAGAAAGTGCTTAATCAGGGCTTGTCAGGAGCTATAAGACAAGACTAATCTGAAGAATGAAAGTTTTTTTAAAAGATGATTTTAAAATTATCAGCATTTTTAGAGTAGGAGAAGCAAATGTGGTTACTTAGAGGTTGGTAGCTCAGCCCAGAGGGAGGAAGAAATGTAGTACCTACACAGAGGCATCCAGTGCAATTCCCCACACCCACCCGGCATCCAACTCCCACTCCCAAAGGGTGCAGCTGTTCCCCAGATGTGCTGGACACCCAGAGACATCCCAAATGACACTGGACACCTATGTGTTTGAGTTACTGTTAAGAGATGTGAAAAAATCCCAGCACTGGTGAAGCTGGGATAGGAGACAAATGTGTTT
>VYZR01001248.1:0-28296 GCA_013400675.1 Oxylabes madagascariensis | reverse complement strand
GGCCCGTTGTGAAACCTCAGTCAATTTTTTTTTTTTTTTTTTTTTAATTCAAGTGTGATTTGCTGGCGGAAAGCTGAAGGTATTGCCCTATAAGACAGAACTATTTATTTCTTCTCACTATGCCTTCCAGTAAAGTGATGATATGCAAATTGCACATTGGAATTTTCTATGTACCCTCCAAAGACTGACATCCTAGCCAGCTCTTCCTGGACGAGGTGTCAGCTCAGAAAGAAAGCTGAGCCTATAATGTGCCAGTCTGATCCCCAGTGAGAGGGCAGGCTCCAAAGGGAGAGCAAAGATTTTAAAAGGAAAGGGTATTAATATGCCAGCAGGTTATATGATATGTAGCATAATTTCTGGGGTCTAGGGTTGATTTCCTTGGCTATGCTTGTGAGACTGACAAGTCCACTTGGTGACATGAAGTGCAAAGTTTTGGTTATAATAAATGCTCTTGCCTTTCTTTCCTGTGTCTGTGTTCCACTTATGTGTTTGCTTTTTTTGTGCTTTATTTTACAACATTGAAAGGAGCAAATCCCAGGTGCAGACTCTAATCACAGCTAGCTGTGAAAGAAACAGGTTGCAATACTGATTTCACATGCACCAGGGTAAATCTAGAGTGTGCCTGCCAGCTCCAAGCTAGAGGTTTAAACTGGTAGCGTGGTTGAATTTTGTTACATTCTCTGTGGTTTGTGGTTTTCACTTCCCATGTTTTGTGAAAAGGGACACGAGGACTAAGGAGTGAGGCTTGATCTCTCTTAAATTAAAATCACTACATGTTACAAGATGGGCGAGGTGATTCTGGTTAGCACCATGGGACTTCAAGCTGTGCTGGCTAAGTAGCTGCTATAAAAGGCTTGTCCACTTGTGTCGGCTTTTCCTGTTTGCCCAGTGTGGTTTGTGGAAAGGCAGCATGCAGGAGGACACTGTTGTCATGAGCAGCAGCAAGTGCAGCAGCATGCAATATTAAAAGGAGAGGGTAGAATTTTCATGTATTTCAAGTAATATGGAAACAAAGCATCCTCCTTTAGTTATATTGGACAGGTGCCTGGACCCAGAAGAATAAATGACGTGGTCACACTAGTTTATATCCACGTCCTGGGACACGCACGCTCTTCAGAACTGATATAAAGAATAACTTACAGCTTTCTTTTCTATTGTGGTCACTGCTTTTCATCTCCCAGGGTAAGACTCAGATTGTAGGTCACCAAATTGATTCTTCAGCCAGCCTACAGTAGCCTCAAAACTGTGGAATGTTGTTTTAAAAATGCAAACGTGTAAAATGAGAAGACGTCTAATGCCAGACTTTTGGTGGAGACTAGATTTAGGCTTAAGACAGCTGGTGCCAGAGCATTTGCCTGTTTCTAGACTCTGGAATCCCTTGCAAGAGGATATCAGAGCAGCAGAATTAATTAGTGGTCTTTAAAGTAATGCTTAAACCTCTGGGTGACACTAATTTTTTACTCAGATGAGTGTATTTTGTGAGTTGAACTGCTAGCTGGAGAGGTGCAATGTCATTGTTGTAGGGAAGCAGATAAACCATTATAAAATTCCTCTCCCAAGACCAACAAAATTTTTCAGATGCTGCTTTGCTTTTACTCTGTGTTTTACCATGTGGGAGCAGGGAAGAAGAAAGGAGTTTTCATGTGAAATGCACAGATTCATACCTGCCCGACCATGCTCAGATGAGTTAGGACTAGGAGTTTATTCTGCTGATCTTTAACCCAGATTACGTGCCGGTGCAAGGGAATCAACGTGCATAAGAATTCCCCTCAGACATCTAATAGGAAGATTCCATCTTTTATCCAAACACATAAAAATATACACTATTTGACTGATTTTTTGCTGCAGCAAATGTTGAGCAATGACAGGCAGTTTTTGTTCCTCCCTACGTAGCTCCATGACAGAGAGAAGCAGTAAATGCTACCCTCCCGCAAGTTAGAGAGACTTGGTGGGCAGGGGGAACCCAGAGGGATTTCTGTTCAAAACTGTAGTGCTGCCTTTTAAGACTTAATAGAATGTATTGCCATGCTTTCTTTCAAGAAGCATTGCTTCACCTCGGAGGGAGAAGACCCAGCTTTTCCCTTGTGCTGTCAGGACTGATGCCTGAGAAGAAGAAGTTTGGAGGGAATGAGAGCTGTCATTTCTTCTTGGTCTTTGCTTACAGAGTGAATGATGCAGGGATCATTTTCACAGAACCGTGATGCAACCATGGAATAACCTGTGCTCACCAGGGTTACAACTTTTCATATCCTGCCTATGGAGTCAGTGCTCTAAGTCTTGTCCTATACCTCTTTCCCAGTACAGCAGGCCGTGCAGAACTTAGCCCCACAGAATCACAAAATTATTTCAAGTAATCACAGACTGGTGGTTTTGTCTTGATGCAGCAAGAGTAAAACCTCAGTTTTCCACTTCTCAATGACTCTTTGAATGATAGGATGGCATTGACTTTATGTCTGTTAAGGGACAAACCTATAGTGGAGCCTACACAACTCCTTGGGAGAGTGCTCTGATAAGCAACAAAAACAATGAGGATAACAAATGTAGGCTGAGTGCTCATATTTGCTGACCTCTGTCTATAGTGATCATAGAAACAACTCAGGCAAGCCATAAAATTTCTCCAGATGGCAGCTGCTGAGCCCAGTTTATGGAGTAATAGTTTACTCTGTGAACAGTCCCAGGGATTTCAGCAGGACCACGAAGTGCCATGTGAAGAGAGAATGGAACAAGAGTGTCTAGTCTTAGTCCACTCTGTAATGTTTTTAATGAACACCAATTTTTGGTTGTGTAGGCAAATTCTTTGCTATGTACAATACCTTGACTTGGACAGGGTTTATGTCAAATGCTGCTACGTCTACGCTGTTGGAGGGGAAGGGCTGCAGAAAGCAGGGCAGAAGAAGGATCTCTGCAATGGTGGCACTTTCTTTCTTGTGTCCTCCTAGATGAAAACACCACTAATGGAACAACGATCGCTGCTTGTGTCTGCACAGCGAGTGTGCTTTCACCAAAACTCTGTGCAAGGCAAACATCTTTGGGGTCTGTAGAGAACAGAAAAAAGGACGCAAATGAAAAGCGAGATTGTATGCTGCCTGGTTTTGTCAAAGGTGAATTGTGCCAGAAGAATCTGATATCTTATCAAAGAAAGCTAATTGATTTTCCTTGTAAAGGAAACATGGCCAATCTGACTATCAGCAAAGCATTTGATATGATGCCACATGGGAAATTATTAATTCAATGCGGGATGATGGGGTTAGGCAGAAGAACAGTTTGTGGAGGTCTGGCTAAGGAGGGGATGAATACAAGTGATGTTGGTGTGGGAATGATCAAGCAGGAGGGAGGGGACTGTTTGCACAGTTGCTCAAGGAATGATCTTGGGTCTGATTCTGCTTAGTATTTTCAGTATGGCCTCGTGATGGAATGTAGGGGTGTGTGGATGAAATTTGTAGGTGACAGCAGGTTTGGGACCATAGTTACTATGCAAGATCAGGGTATGATACAGGAAGCACTGACTGACCTTGAGGGCTGGACTGTTAGAAATGGGATGAAATTCAATATTACAGAGAGCAAGGTCATGCACTTAGGGACTAATAACATGAATTTCCACTATAAGCTGAAAGCTTATCAGCTCAAAACAAGCATAGAAGAGAAAGACCTGGGTGTATTAGTTGATGGGATAACTAAGAAGCATAGATATCATGCCATCATGAAAAAGACAAATGTGAGTGTAGGGTATATGAGTCATAGCCTTCCCAAGAGGCAGGGAAGTATTAATGCCACTGGAGAGGGGTGAGATCTCCCCTGGAGCACTGCTGTCTGCTGTGGTAAAGAAAGATGAAGCCCTGGCAGCGCAGGTGCAGAGAGAGGCTATTAGGAGCATCAGAGGATCGTATCAACTCTGGTCTCCCATCACCCAGTGAGCGGCAGCTGCGAGGTGACGCAGAGACTTTCTCTAAATAAGCAGTGGGTAAATGCAGTGGAGAGGAAAGCATGAATTCAGAGACAA
The DNA here is from genome assembly GCA_013400675.1 of Oxylabes madagascariensis. Classification (NCBI taxonomy): domain Eukaryota; kingdom Metazoa; phylum Chordata; class Aves; order Passeriformes; family Timaliidae; genus Oxylabes; species Oxylabes madagascariensis. The sequence goes on along the minus strand of VYZR01001248.1, from coordinate 24,296 downwards.
TGCTGGCAAACGAACAAATACAAACTGACCATGGGTGCACTGAGAGTTGCAGAGTTTATGGTCACTTATGGGCAGGGTATGGCAGAAAGGCATTAATTTGGTCTTTGGGGAAGATTGTACAATGTGGTGACAGTGGCAGCAGGATCATGGGGTTCATGTCCCTGCAGGTTCCTTGTGGCTACGTCTTGCTGAGGCTCAATGGAGCTTGGTGCAATGGTAGATGCTCTCCACTCCCTGGGGCTTCCCAATGTCAGTCTACCCTTCTGCCTTCTCCCTGGGTATCTGTGTGCACTGGCTTTCCTAACATTTGTGCCTAGACTCTGGCTGGCATTCCCATTTGACTGACAGGAATCAGGAAAAACTCAACTGCAACGTGTCAGTGTGGTGGCACTGCAAGTGAGATGAGATCCAGCCCAGGCTTCACAGTTTCACCCTTTTTGTGAGCCAGCCAAGGCCGTTTTGGGAAGCCGTCAGGGTGACCTGATGGAGCACAGAGATCTGGCCGGCCATGTTTCGGCTCTTCTTGTGTGCTGGGTGAGCTGTCAGCCTCCATTTCAATTGCTCTCACACAGCATCATCCCCTGCAAATCGGAAACTACAGTTCAGAGTTTTTGTCTATTTCTTTCAAACAAATATGGTATTTTTTTTCCTTTATCCCTTTTTACCCTCTATCCCTCACCTCCCCCTATTTTTTCCCTTTTTTTTTTTTTTTTCTTTTCTCCCCTCGACGCTAGTTGACATTTACCAGAACCCAGTGTGATTTAGTGACCTTGGGCATACTGTGCACTTTAATTTGTCAATTTGGGAAATTAATTTGTGGAAGAATGAGTGGAAGTCAGAGGTCAGGCAGTTGGAGCGCAGACCTGCTGACAGGTTGACTGTTGGTGGGGGGCTAATGAGAGCACACCACCAAGCGAACGGAACAAAAGCAGACAGATTACACTGCCCGCTCGCTGGCTGGAGTCAATAACATCGGGCCCTTGTGCCTCCTTCTCTGCCACGGTTCTGCCTCATGCTGCTCGGGCAGCAGTTCAGAAGCAGCCAGAGCGAGGCAGGAAGGGACAGGTCACTGGGTGTGAGGCCGTTCCGTGGCGAAGACGGAGAGCTGGCCATGGCAGCTCTGCCAGCCCAACCCCAGCATGGAGGCAGTAACCGGAAAGGTTGCATCCGGGCGTTTGCAGTCCCGCTGTCTGCAGCCACCTGGGGTCCAGGTGAATTTCAGTGTCTCTGCTGGGTACCGACAGCCATGTTCGGAGAAGTGGGACTTGTTTTCTGCAGGCAGTGTCTGCCTGGGTCTGCCCACAGCCTTTGAGAGTGGCTGTGGAGCTGGACAGCTGGCTGAACAGGAAGTAAGAAGCATGATGGCTCCTGTTCAGCACCTTTCTGCCACAAAATCCCTTTTCTTCTCAGCTGGCAAGGCGTGTATTTGTTAGGCAGATTCCTGTGGGCACATGCCACCATCTGCATGCAGCACGAGCCGAGGTTTGACCGCAAACAAGACCTGAACGTGCCGGAGAGAGATTGCATCTGCTGCCCTGCGGCAGCTGAACTGCTGCATCACGCTCAGGCTGCCCCCAAGCCCCGTGGCAGAATGACTGAGCGGTAGAGGATGATGAATGCTTTAAAGTGACAGCAAATCCTCACATTCTGCCTTTGAAACAATGCAGGAGTCAGGCAAGAGGCATGACTAGGTCATGTCAAAGTCAAGACCACAGCCTCAAGGCTGCTGGGGAAGGAACTCAACAGGACACACTTGTTTGCTATGCACGTCGAGGCAGAGGCTCCCACAGCTCTAGAACAGGACAGCTTCTGGGCCTCAGTGCCCAGGCTTGTGCCTTTTGGAGCTAGAAAAAGCTGGAAGGACCAGACTCAGCATGCACAGCCCACAGGGCACGGGGAAAAAACCTACTTGTTTTGCTCTGACAGCTGGCACTGCACACGTGAAGTGAGGGTAGGTTTGGAAAGGTGTTTCTTATTGTACAGTAGCTGGCTAAAACGTGAGGCACTGACAGCTGTTTGGGGAAAGCTGCACAGAGGACTATTAAAGGAGCCTCTTTTCTCCTGTGATAACAAGAGGAAGAAAACCTCCCTGAGGCAGCAGCCTGGCTGCCCAGAAAGGTCTCCACAGCTGTGTGTGTACTTTGACATTTGCACTTGGAGTAGGGCATGGATCTCAGAGTCTCATATTTTGGGGTCTGAATATAGTTTCCAGCCATGGCATGACAGATCTTCAACTGATCCAGATAATTTGGTGAACGTAGAGATGACTCTGAGAGAAATCTCAGGCAAACAATGCTATGGGAAGTGCAGATGAAGACAACAAATGGAACTTACCATTCTACTCCAGCATGGAGTCCACTTCAGCAATCATTTGTCTGACTTCAGCTGTCATTGATAATGTGGTCAGTTGTTTCCTCTGTTGAGCTCTTCAAGTTCCCTTGTTTGGAAGGACTAGAGGGTGCCTTATACTTCCATGCTTCCTCAATGCCAGCAGACATGACTGCTCTCAGCCACACACCTGCTCCATCTCCACTGGCTGCTGTGACTCTGCATTGTGGTCCTTCCTCATGGACTTCTTACATTTCACTGGAGCTGGGGAAGATCTAACTCTTGCAGCTTCCACGAAGCTTGTGAGGTTTGAAGGAGACTAAGGGGTCATTAGACGGCACCAGAGATGCATCATTGAGGGGCAGATGAGGTCAGGATAACTGGGGGAGCAGAAGAGGACCAGGAGGGTGACTTTTAGGGGCTGTCAGGAAGCTGAGACCTTGCAGTCCCCATCCCTGCAAATTGTCTTGATCTTTTGGATGTGCAACATTTCTCATGCCTAGCTAAAACCTGGCTCGTGTGCTCCGTCTTTCCTTCACATGTTAAGTGTCCCCAATATACCTCGCTCCCAAGTTGACTTGTCCATCACTTTGCAGTAAGTATTAAGAAATTCCTACACATTTTTTTTTTTGTTGCCAAACCACAGCAAAGGTTGAGCAACTCAGCAGCTTACGGTTCCATTCTCTTGTTTCTCAGAACTGACAAGCGCGCTGTTTGTCAGCGTTGCCGCTCACCCGGGAAGTGCAGTGTGTAACTTCCAAGAAAAGTGGTGGCGATTCAGGCTTCAGGCATTTAAACAGTCACGCTCTCCATGTTTGCTCCCTGCTCCATATATGGCCCCGGCCCTGGAGCCTCGGCTGCACGGAGGGCTGTGCTGTGGGAGGGGTGGGTGCAGGCTCCCAGCCCCTCTGTCTGCCTGCGCAGTTTGCCACTCTCTAGACACACAGGACAAGCCATGGCCCCACAGCGGCCTCTGGGCACGCAGTCCTTGTGGGTCAGCTCCCTTCCTCAGGCCCCAGGCAGGCAGGCAGGCGTGCAGCGGAACTGGTCACGGTCACTTTGTGCAGAAACGCTCTGTGTTTTCCTCTGCTAGCAAAAATCACCACAGACCTTTGCCGAATTTGAACTGCTGTTCTGCAGGGCACGATCACTTCATCCCCGTAGGGCTGCTCCAGACAAGCCTGTTCCCAACCTGGTTGTCGTGGGTTTGGACTTGGATATCAGATACAGTGAAGGAATGGGCTGAGAAGGGTCTACTCAGCTTACCTTGCTCTGTCCTGTGAAATTATCTCTGAGCAAAATTATTATTTAATATTACATAACTATTTTAAACACTTTAATATTTTAAATAAATCAGGTGTATCTTGTAGTCTCTGGCCATTCATTTCCTGGTGCTAGAATGCTACTTTTTCATCTGGAGGTGCTGAGTCCTGTCTCTTTAGCTGAATATGATGGAGTTGAGCTGTGGCATGGGACAGCCCTGTAGCTGAAGTTTGTCTTGAAGTATTGCTGTTCAATGACAGAAATTGTTTTCCTCTAAAGTCAGGCTGCTATCACAAGTGAACAGTATACAAAACAGATCCAGAGAGTTTGGAAACTTACTGTCATCACTAGGATGATTTGGATATCCTCATTGCCTATTTCTGAGAAGGCTACCCAAGAATAAATGAGCAACCACTCTTCTTAGGAAGACTACGGAAACAGCAGGGACCAGACCAGAGAAGGCAAAGGACTAATCACCCATGGATGAGGCACTGCAGGGACTCATCATGGAAGAAGCTCCTCTGAGCTCCACCACCCTCATCTCGCTGCACACTCCTTCCTGTCTTAGCCTCACAAATAATCACACACAAACAGAAAAATTAATAACAGAGTCACAAAACCTCAACAGAGGCTTATAAAATTTGTCTTTGGAACAACCTTTTTTTGCTTCTAGCATCCCAGCCATTGCAGCTGAAGCTTGATCAGGGTCTCTGTGATGTGAAAACAACATAAAGCTCCTTCTCTCCTCAATGAACCTGACAAGGGGGTCATGAGGTCATGGTGGGGTGACAACTGCGCAAGCAGGTAAGGAGAAGCCACTACAAGAAAAGCTTTCAGGGCTGTGTCTGCACCATGGAAAAGTATGTGAAAAAAAATGAGCCTTTGACTGACTCATGAAAAAATGAGGTGAAATCCCTGTACTGATGGTTAAAACCCTGTGTTCATCAAGAGTGAAAACAATCCTTTCTCCCCTCTGTCTTCCTTCCTAAAGAGTGAATGTTTCTTGTGTTCCCTCCCGGGCAGCCATCAGTTCTGGGCCTAACACATTACACCTGTGTGAGGGCCCCAACTAGCATTAACCCCTTGCTTGCTGGAAACCCAACATATCCTGTGAATGTTGGTCTCCTTGGTCTCAGCTTTGTCACTCCCCTTAGTGCCCATCCCTGACAGTCAGCTCAGCTCATCTGACCTGTGTGATGGCAGAGCCAGACAATGAGCAAAGCCAGGTGATCCCTGTGTATGGTCAGGATGAGGGAGAGCAGATTTTCTGGAGAGGAGCTGTTTTGTAAATGCCAGGACCTTCCTGTTCTTCTTCCAGAGTAAAACAGCATATGAAAGAGAGAGGTATGTTCCAAAGCCAAGACAAAACCTCCAGGTCTCTGCTTGCTTGGGCTCCTGGCAGGGCAGTGAGAAGGTCAGGGCTTTGTGGAAGTTCTGGGTACACTGTAGTGTGCACTAGCTATGGGACACAGGTGCAAAGGCACATTGAAATGCCCAGGAGTAGGAAATTCATAATGTCTGTGAATGGAGATGTCGCCCGATGCAGCTTTCTGAGAAATTGCTTTGTATTCTTATCAAGATCTTCCTCACACTCTAAGTGTCAACAAGAGGTTTGTTTTCATATTTTCATGGAGGAGGAGAGAGTTGATTGACTATTGACCTGGCCAGTAGGCAGGAGAGGTGGCAACTCTCACCTCCAATCCGTGGATCCCTTTAGAGTTCTATAAAATGTGAAAGATGTAAATAAAGTCCCTCTTTTCCAGCACGACTCAGCGTGTAGAGGTAATCCTTTCTGTCTCCATTTCCACATGGCACTGCCCCTCCCAATGTTTTCTTCTCTATCTTACACTCCCTAATTCCCAGTTTTACTGAATCCTGGTCTCCTCACCACATTGGGACTCTGCTCTAATTGCTAGTTTACCTTTCTGGTCCTTGCCTACCAGCCTGCCGTCTTATTTTCTGCCATGTCTCCTGTCCTCATCCTCCGTCCTGGCTCTTCTTGTTGTGATCCTTTTGCCCACTGAGTTCAGATCACGGGTAGAAGTAGTGCTGTAGGAACTCAGACTTGCTGTGGTGCATAGAAAGAAGGACAGACTCCTTTCTATCAGGCTGGTGCACGCCCTCTGCAAGCAAATGTGTACAGAGGTGTTCCAGCAAGTCAATGCTTGGTAGCTTCAAACACTTCCACAAGGCCAGATTTGGGGGAGGAAATGAATTTCCACAGGGACATTGCAAGACAGACTGGCTACATCTCTGCCTGGTTCTTGCTCCACAGCACAGCGCTACTAGTTCTGTGCACTTAACTCGTCTTATGTCAACAGACAACATGCTTTTCTGCCTTGTTTCATTCACAGAAATGTCTGAGCTATTTGGGAGATGCTTTCCACAATGTGCATAGCAGTGAATAATTCACTCTGAGGCAAAAGTCTGTTTTCAAAAGAATCTCTGCAGGAGAGAAGTCTGACAAATCTGTAGGCAGCTGAAATATAAAATCTCTTTTGATGGCAAGCATTAGGCAACCTCAATGTCTCTCTTTGCAATATAATATTATGGCCCCACAATCCTTTTGCAAATCATCTGCAGGTATGCAATTTTTTTCCTCACTTAATGGCTATTAATATTAAATACAGCAACCATACATAATTTATACTGTTTTATTCATGTATTAATTTTAAATCAATTCTTAAAAGGTGCAGTGCCAGGGATGGAAATGAATTACTTAGGGCCATAAAAAAGGGCACATCAAGGAGGAAATTAACCAGAGATATTAAAGCTATCACAAAAGACTTATATTGGAAGCTTCTAGACTGGAACAGCATTTGATAGGAAAAGCCAGCATCCAGGTCATTTTGACCTAGAGAGGAGAGTCCTCAAATACACATAACATGGGGGTCAGTCAAATAGAGGACAGACCCTGTGCAAGTGAGGAAAGGAGTGCAGCAAGTACATTTCTCTGCTACAATGACATCAGTTCTGAGGACTGCTGTTGCACTTGCCACACCTAGCAGGTCTCAGGCCAGGACGTAAGCAAGACTGGAAGCTGGAGATGAGGACTATCTCCATATGTGCAATTGTATCCCGCTTTCCAGCTGTGGTGTTTGCAGATGGTTGAAGCCAAATCCCAGGGTCCTACTGTTGCCTCTTCACTGTGGCTTAAGAGACTATGCAAGGCAAGTGTCAGGGGGACACCAAGCTTGGTGAGAAGGGACTGAGTTCAAACAGATATTTAGGAATGGGATTAATCTCACTTGGCTTTAGCTGTCAAAACCTTTACACATCACGTAGGCTCCATCTGTAATACAAAAAGACCCCCCCAGAAGTGTTGGTCTCTGTTGACTAGGCAGCTAAGGTGACTTCAGATGAATCTCACATGGATATTTAAATAGCTGAAGATATACCTGAAAATTGCAGTGGAAGTGCTGATAACTACTGTAGTGTACTGTCTGTCTCCTATTAATTTCTTATTATCTCATTTTACTATAATGGCACTTTGAATCTCTCAGGCAATGTAAAGAGGATTTAAGCATGGCAGAGCCCCTTTCAGAGCTAAAATCATTAGTAGATGGAGGCAAAGTGCATCCTTATATCCATGAGTAAATTATTTATTATGGGTGTTAGAGAGGTGGATGGCTATGGTGATTCCTGGGGAAAATCATGCTGTGACAGAGATTAAATGGAGCTCCCGAGAGTCTCTCTCCCTGGGTCGGATTCATCCTAGGTCTTAGTGGTTTCACTGATCTCTGTAGAGTTTACACCAAAGATAAGTTTAGTCCCAGACCTCAGGGGAAGGCCTAGCTACTTAAAATGCACAGAGGGCCTGGATGAGAACATTGTCCCTTGAAGCAGTGGCGTGATGAATATGTGTATTATTCATAACAGTGGAATCAGTGGATAAATACACTAGCAAAGCCACCTCACATCAGTAGCCAGTCCATCTCAGTAATTTTGCTTTTCACTGGATCTCTAATCACTCACCCATGGACTACATTAGGTGAAAAAAAAAAAAAAAGATATATCTCTATGATAAACAAGAAAAAGACACCACTAGCTGGAAAAGCAGAAGAAAAAAACAGGAGTGCTTACACTTCTGCATTGTGAAATAGCAACTCACTTGGGTCTTTTTTGGCTTGTGGCTTAGATGCAGACAGAGGAAGTGCACTAGGACCTAGAGGAAACAGTTCTCTGCATACACCCTCTACATTCTTCCAGCAGGAAAAATATCATCCACAGAAAAAGAAATATATAATGACAAAAAAAAATCATGTCTGGTTTAAAGAAATATAAACTACAAAGCAGAGCGTGTGACCTTTTTCTTTCAGTAAAGTACAGAAGTTGTAAAATATTACAGAAGTGTTCTTAGAGGAAGAGGCCATTTATTGAAGATTTAATTATATTAAATCTTCTATTATACTTGTAATTTACCTGCCAGCTTGCTGAAATTGATATATAATCACAGCCTGTTCATGGTAATTTTTTCTTTCTTATTTTTACCTGCTTCAATCTTTAATCTTTTCAATTAAACAATCAATTGCTCAAGGCAAGGCTGTATTCATAAAACATCCATTACCCGGCCCATATTTGGTACTCACTGCATTAAACAGAAAAGGCAGCACCTTAAGGAAATTTATTGCCACTATAAATATAAAGAATAAACATGTTACTTTCATTTCACTCCAGATTTCCTCCAATTTTGCTATTTAGAATATGGTTGTGAGACAGCATGCAGAAATACGTGAAACACTACACAGCAAATATGATTTGTCTTTGCAAGACACTCTGGACTAACCAAGTTGTTGCCCAAGCTTAGAGCTAGTTGATGGGCACAGCTATGGAGGATTTAGATAAACCACCCAAAGCCTATTTGTCATTATCTGTTTGGTCTACAAATTAGAATTGAAGCCTTCCATTCTGAGGACAGGAGCCAAACACCTCCCGGTTCAGACCAAGTATATGAAATTTTACTATTTCTTGTCTGCTGAAGATAGTGCATAGAATAATCAAATGAACCAAACCATGAGTATTTCTGGACACTTTTTTTTCTCTCTCCCTTCCAAAAAGATCAGTTTTGGCTTAGCAGAAATTTAGGTCAATTCTTATTTTGTTTAAACTGGCTAGCTTTCCGATGCCCTCAATATCTGCTCAGTGCTACTAATCTGCAAACAAGATACAATGCACTGATTCAAACACATGCTAATTTTAGGGCATCATTCTGTTCTTGATGTGAGCAGGGAACTCCTATTGATCTCTGTAGGGGTTGGTAATGCTAGCTGAGAGCAGATAGGGCACTAGCCTTCCTCCCATGTATATCTGTGATAAAGGCTAAAAACATTAAGTCCTCCCCTGTGGCCAAATTCCCAGATGATGTAAACCAGTAGAGCTTTAATGTCTTTAGTGGGGCTTTGTTGATTTATAGCAGATGATGATCTGGATACTACTTTTCCTACATTTCACTTGCAGGTCATTTGCTGGAAGGAAAGTCTGGAGCTGAACCCCTTGGCAGAGGCCCACAGTCCCAGCACGTGGGGCAAATTCTCCGGTGCCCTGGATGCTAAGAAAAGCTTCAAAAGGTCTAAGTGTCTGGTGAATCGTGGCCTCTAGACAAGTGACTTGTAGTAGTCACTGGAGGATGATATATTGGTGGGATGAGCTGGGTGGTGCTGCAAGCAACAGGCAGGATGGGTGAGGCAGCATGCCAGGATCCTGGAATAGTTCAGAACTCTTTTCCAGCAGAGCTGATAAGGCAGGGAGTAAAAAAAGCATCCTGGAAAGGATCCATGGTCCTCCCATCCAGGTGGGAGGTATGAACAAGTAGGTTAGGCAACAGTGAAAGCACATCTTCCTCAAGAGATTCTCCCAGCTGTCCGTGGTGAGAGGCACCTGCCGGTCCCTGGCGTGGCCATCTGGCCATAGAGGTGTGTAGGGTGGAGCAATGCAGTGCTCTGGAGAGGCGCAGCCTGGGCGCTGACAGCAGTCAGAAAATTTCAGGTCAGTGCGTTTGGAACTCTGCAAATGCAGCCAGGCTTACTTTGGAGACTGTGTGCTTGCTACCTCTGCATCTCTGCTTTGCAGAGGCTGTTAGAGGAAGCCTTTAGACATAAAATCTGTATTTGGCTATCGGATTCAACAAGCAGTAAAATTAAAATATGTACTTTAAACTTCTGAACAACAGCTAGCAAGAGACATTAAATTTTGAAACAGTTTGTGAAGATAATTCTGTTTATTGACAGTGAAAATCTTGTTTAAGAAACAACTGTTAGGAAAAGATAAAGAATGAAAAATCATCCATCAAGAAGAGAGTGACCTTGTTCCAGGGTGGAATCAAAACAATGCCCTGGGGAGTTACGTAGGCATTGTTTCAGGATTTAGTACATCAATGTTTGTCGGTAAAATTAATTGAGATACAGCATGAGCCAAGCATGCCTGAGCTTGCTAATCAGATAAGGATATTGCAATCATATGACATTAGTGAAAACCAGTGAACATATGTCATGTTATGTATATGGCAAGGTGGAAGGAATGTTCCAGACTACAAAAAGTGGCACAGAGATTCCTGGAATGTCAGAAAATCCTGATCTCTCTGGTGCAGACATCCATAGGTGAGATCAGATATTAGACAAAATTATATTGAACAGCTATTCCCACTGCTTCTAAGCTGCCCAGAACAAGAAATCCTCTTTCTTGCAGGACTGCAGCTACAGGTATCTCTCAAGGCTTTTACTACAGTCCATATTTTTGTCAATTCTCATTATTAAGAGGAAGAGCATATGAACATGCCCATGTCAGTACATCCATGCAGCCAAAGACATTTATGCTCAGCAGGTAGCTAATGGACAGCAAAGCCCTTGCCCCAGCCCCATTAGGAGTGCTTGTTTATATCTGGCCTTGTGCAAGAATAATGTATTGCTTTGCTCCCTGGCCGTACTTCTGTGGTGAGGTACTTGACACTTACTTGGACAATTATGGAGGAAATTCCATCATTGCTGTTTACTGACACCTTTGTAGTGGCTCTTGGTAGAGCAGCTGAGGCCTGAGAGGAGATAGCAAAGGAACTGTGTCTTCCCCTTTGGCCATCTCTCCTGAGAAGTAGGAAGTGAAGGGATATCCCCTTGGTGCCTGTCCTGGTGCCAGGGAGCTCTGCAGCCTTCAGACTTGTTGCTCCTTTATCTCTCAAATTGCAAAATCACTCACAAGTGCTCATCAGGCTGCGATATCCTTTTCTGCTGTTGTGCTCATTATTTGTGACAATTTTGGCTGAGGCAAGCAACACCACAGATGTGTATGCTGCTTTAGTAGCACTTTATAGGGCCTATTAATAGCTTGTACCTACAGCCCACCTATTCATTATGGCAGGGTGTTAAGTAGTGGGGCACTGCGACCCTGCAAAGGCTTGCTTTTTCTGCCCCGAGGGAAATGCACAATCCCCACTGCCGCAATTTCCATGTGTTGGAAGAGGCTGGTGTCACACCGGTGCCTTTCTCTCCTTCTGACCTCAGCCCAGGTGTGCAGAGGCTGGGGGCACCTGAAAGGGAAGGCTTAGGTGGCTCTCTGGGGAAGTGGAGCAGCACCAGGAGTACGACAGCAGCTGCCAACAGCTGTTGGAAGCCTCAGGAGTGCACTCCATACTGCTTTATTAATTCTTCTTTTGATAATTATTTCCTAAGAGGGAGGGGGGTGGTAAGAAAAGCAAGAAGGTGTGAGGGCAGAGCCTGCTTGTTGGTGAGGCAGGGCAGAGGCACTTGAACTGGCTTCAACGCACGCAGAGCAGTAGGAGGTCTGTGGGATGGAGCTGGACTATTTCTGCTCTGACAAAAGAAGCCAACATCGGCATAAATGTGTTTTTATTGAGCCTGTTCAAAGTGTTCCGAGAAGCAGCAGGGACAGAAAATGCTCTGTGCATGGGCTGAAAATTACTCAGATTGAGCGCTGTGCAGATTGTAAAGGAAAAGTACTCAAAAGCTGAGAAGAGCCAAAGCAGAGGGAGCCTGTACCAATAAAATTCAGCCCCTGTTGTATGTGTATCCTGAATGGTGAACATGAATGTGGTGCTCATATGTAGGCTTGCTCACTGCCCTGATACCACTGACAGGGCTGGGTGGTCCCCTTGCCCCCACCATTGAATTTTAGGAAGACGGACACTGGTCTCCTTGCCAGAGGTGTGGGGGGCAGAAGAATGGTAAGAAGCAGTTTCTGACTTTGGTGGGATGTCAGCGTGAGAGTGTTTGTGCCTGCCCCTAACATCAGCAAAAGATTTAACTGGAAAAGCTTCATTTTTCCATCCATTCTTGAAAACAACCAAGACAGTCTCCCTCACTCTCCTTGCCCCATGCCTGGAGCTGTCTCCCAGCTGTGGGGGCACATGGAAAATGGCTGTTGGCTGCTGTGTGAGCCCGTGTGAGAGAAACTATCAGCTGAGGCACTAAGCTCTTTATCTGCTTTCTTTCTTGTAAGAAGCATGGGGTAGCCTGACATAGTTATCAGTGTTTTTCTTATTTTTCACCAGCTCTTAGAAAATCTGCTCTGAGGAGCTGTTGACTATGTGTAATTGATTGCTCACCTTCTGACAGAGGATGGGTTGCAGCATGAATGTCAGCAGTAGCTTGGAGGCAGATGCCACCTTATTCCTGCAGGGAATGCTCTCCTGAAGACAACAGGCACACAAAAGCAAAAGTGTGAATAAATCAGCTGGGATAAAATCAGAAACAACACCCTTGCATCTGCCCAACCCAAACATGACAGCAAAACAAACTTGTGATGAACCCTTTCTAAGGTGTGAAGAAAGGTAATTTCTCTTGTTGTCATGACAATGTTTCTCTGAAGGAAAGGTTAATGTACCTGAGTAAAAATGAAAACACGAAAACTGGCCTGTGAGATTTCTCACCCAACACTGGGGACTGAGAGGTATGAGAGTCCCTGGGTCATGTGTGCTTGTCCGAACTGTACTGATCTTCCTGCACTCCAGACGTACAGGGGCTAGTCTATGCTCCATGAAGAGCATCATTCTGCCCAACACCAAAACCGTAGCTATCCCCTCCTGAAATAGCATCTTTATCATAGAGAGTTTCACTACAGTTCCTCTTTGCAGCACCTCTGGCCACTCTAGTGCTGTTACAGTGGAGATCATACCCCTGTTCTTCCTGTTTGGCTATTCACCTTACTGTCACCTCTCACTTCTCCATGAAAATTGTTTCAGGTTCAACATCTAGGTCACTTATTCATTTGCATCTCATTTTCAGTGAAGCACAAGCAAAAGGATATTGAAAGTGATGAGAAAGGACTTTTTCAGCTGGAAACTCTCACTACCCTCTTCTACATTGAAGAAACCTGCATTACAGCTATATTACTGTCAGACCTCAAAATAGTAGCTGGACTCTTGAAATCTTCTTTTGAATGGTGATTCACCAGGTTTCAGACACACATGGCTAATCCTTACACACAAAGGCTGCCCCTAAAGTCCCAGTGGTGGAAATAAGTAGGGAATCAAACCTTTGAGTGCAATTTACTAAAGAAAAGTCCTTTTGGAATCTGGCTATTTGTTTGCTAAGGAGAGTTAAATTTCCTGTCATGGAGTACTCACAGATATTTCTGGAGACTCTGCATTTAAGAAAAAGAGTGTAGCACTGATTGATTCAAGATATCAGCAAGAGCAATGGCAAAGGGTTGTACATAAAATCATGTCAGAACTCCCCAAAGATGTGTCCCTTCTTGCTGAAGCTCCACCAACAGGGTTGTCAGCAAAGCATCAACTCTTTTCAATTCAAACATGCACACTTGGAGTGTCTTCAGTCTGACTGAAAATATGCTGTGTTGTGAAAACATGCCTTCCCTCTAGTTTTCTTGCCCCCCCCTCTTCTTATGTAAACTGTGACCAGCCTCCAAGGTGAGAAGCAAGGAGAACACTGGGTGCTGTATTTAAGTACTACATGATCTTTACAGTCTTCTTATGAACTCATATTCTTTCAGGTGCAGAATGGCTGGGAGAGCATGTTTAGACTGGTAACTCTCAAGTGCAGGAAGAGCCTAGCAGAAACAAAAAGGATAGTTTAATTGCATTTTTTAATTTTTTGTTTTGGTAAATTATTACTATTATTATTTACTTATTTTGCCTCAAAAGGAATGACAGGCAGGAATTTCTGTGAAAAGCTGTGTTGCTTATCTTGCCTTGCTGGCATGTTTGTGTATTTTTGTGTCTGCATTTGTGTGAGCCTTGGGCAGTCTAAATTGTCTTACTCTTCTCCCTATACCTCAAGATCCTGTTTATGAGGAGGGTGCCGGTATTTGAGCCTTTTCATCTCAAGGAAGCAGTTTGCTGTCTGGTACTAAAATAACCACTGCAGGAATCAGTCTGTATTTTTAGGTTACAGGATGAATCAAAGACTGGCCTTATGAATTCCTCCGGCTTCTAAGCTTCCTATTGCACCAAAAAACCTTGCTAAGGTGCTGGGGCAAAACACATTTAAAGCGAAACACCATGAAGTGCTGCAAGGAGCCTGAGTGTCTGCAGAGCAGCCTTTTGTTTCCCTGTAGAGCTGCAGCCATCATCAAGAATTAACACAGTTTTTGGTGAAGCTCACCAGCTGGCTGTGCATAACCTATGGCAATCTAGCAAGTCTTTGCAGAGGCTGCCCTGGTCCAGGGACCAGGCAGAGGAGGCCATCCTGGTCAGTTCTAAGTCCCAGGAATGCTCTTTTGTGTTCTGTTGATGTCATACTGACATCAGCTTGCTGGTGCAAAAGTCCTGCAGCCTGCGCTGGATGAAGAAGGAAAAGGATGCCATGAATACCGTAACATTGAAGCTCAAGTAGACTGGGTTTCAGACTAACATTTAGAAACAACACCAAGTTCAGTCCAGGTGCTTTTCAGTACTGCCAGGATCTCTCAAGTGGGATAAACCTAGTTGTGAGGCTGAAGTGAGCTCTGCTCAAGAGGGTCCTCATTCTGGCTGGACCACGGCTCCGTGAGAAAAGCAGAAAGAGGTGAGACTGAAAGCAGAGAGAAAGCAATCCCAACAAAAGAGCTCATGATCTGCAGTTTTTGGAAGCCTGGCTCCTCTTCCAAATGAAGGCTAAGTGTTCAAGCCTAGATGTGTGTTCAGGCAGCTGAGAAGCTCTTTCTGGCAGAAATCAGGTATGGAACAGCCTCTGGCTTAACCAACAGCACATGCCTACTCAGAAAAGCATTACAGCACTGGTTTGGTGCCTTAATTGTTGTTGAAATCATGGAGTTAAGCACATGCTGCTTTGCTGAACTGAGCCTAGAGGCAGGGAGGGAGAGAAATAAACTAGTGAGCAATAACAGTAGCAGAACTTGGGTCTCCCAAACCAGCATCAGCACCTGCTCCACCAAGAGCTCCTCAGGGCAACTGCCTGTTGTTGACTAGAAAAACATTTATTTTGGTGGGGCCCTGGACTCTGTGCTGGGTCATACACTGAAATAAGTAGATGAAACTGCTGTCATGGCTGTCTGTTCCTGGACTAGCACTTCTTGACACAATTTTTTATGGGAGGGTTCAGAAGCCTGTTTAGCCTGTCAATCCACTGCTGTGTCAACAAGAGAAAGTAAAGCAGGTTTCTCTTTTGAGTGACTGAGGATTTATTTCCCAGCAAGAAAGGGAAAGGCTGAAATGCCTATATGCTAATGATGTGAAGTGTTGGATTGGATGGGCTGGTTTCTCATATTCAACTATTTAGCAGGTATTAAAGAACTGTTTCGCATTTGATAACCTAATGCTCTCACTAGGTATGCAAATCATACATCAAAGACAGATGCTTCTGCTGTACACATGTGGTACTGTAAATTTCTCTAATGCCAGGAAATTTCTGGAAAAAAACTACTTAGTACTTTGATAGGAAGACAATAGCCTCCCCCGATTTCTAGGTACTACTTGCAATTTTTTTCTAGGAAAACATGAAAGAAAGAACATAGATTTCTAGAGCTCCATTTAATTTCAATTGAACATCATCCAAACAACAGTGGTGCACAGGAGTTTAGGCAAGACATCCTATTTGTAAAGGATTTACATGTGGTAGCATCAGACGTCCTAGTTATTTAGTTGCAACTAAATAGCATGCCATGAGGTTCCAGGGACTTCATGGGACATGGTGGAGTTGTAAGAACAGTATGTTGTCCTGGTTACGTCACTTTATTCAAATAAAAACAAGAAAAATGAGTTTGACCAGGTATTCTTTAGTACTGAGCACCCTTGAGCACAAAGCCTTTTTCAAAACACTACAAGGCTGAAAAGCAGCTTTGCCAAGGCAGCATTGCAGGCTCCCACTTTGATTGTCTCTTAATAATTTCCATATAAAGCATGTGGAGTTTACAAGAAAAGAACCCAAGCAGCCTGTTTTTTTTCTATCTGCCAGCCTTGCAAAAGTAACCCCAACTTTCCCCTTTCCTGGTGCTGTCACCAGCAATAAAGGCTCTGCAGGCCACATGGCTACTTGATATTAATAAATCGAGCGGTGACAGGGAATGATGCCAGGCCCTGGCACTTGCATGTCTGCGCTGTTAATTGTTCGAATGGTCTCTGGCATGGCCGAGCCTGGTGCCAGCTAATGCTCTCCCAAACAATTCCTGGCACGGCGCTGGAGTCAGTGCCAGCCAGCGCCAGTTCCCAGGAGGTGGGTTGGATGTGGCCCTGCCGTTCTGCAGACAGGGAGAGTTCAATAGCATGGAGGTGGGCTTTTCCATGCCAGTTGGCCTTGGGGCCACTGCACAGTCCTGGACACATTTAGCTTATTAGTACAGATGTAGCCATTATGTCTTCAGGAACACCCCTGCAATTCTGAGGCTCGTTTTAAAAAAACCCAAAAAACAAAACAACAAAAAAACCCACAACAACAAAAACCCACACGTGATTTAACATCCATAGTATTTTACCCTTGTTAAAGCTGACTGCAGTCAGAAAAGCATGTATGCAAACATGGCAACTCTATACAACACATCTCCCTGTGGGTCTTCTGAGTTACATCTCTTTGCTTTGTTCATTAAAATGAATGTTTATTACACTTTGGTCCTGTTAACAATGCATAGACATTACATCATATCCTAAGTCACTATGAAAGGATCCCACTGTTTAAAGACTTAAAGGGGTACATACAGGCTAAGTCACACTTGTGAAGGGTAAAAAACACAGGGATATTAATTTTTGGAAGGAATTTTAAACTTGCATAGGAGGTTTCACCCAAGAATCTTGAAGCACTTTTCAAAGCAAGCTAAATATTAGTAATCTTCATAGGGAGAATAGGAATAGACATTCACAGTGCCTAGTTGACTTGGCTTAGGAGTCTGTAGCACATCAGAAGTAAAGAACAAGGCTCAGGGCTTCGTCTGGCCTCTCTGCTGATGGCCTCACAGTGATGTGACAGCTCTTGCAGCAGCAGCTAAAAATGGATGAACCTGTTGGAATAAAACAAGAACAAACTTTTGCCTTGGGCTCAAGCAGAACAGAAACTTTTTCTAGACTTAAAACCCATTATTTAACTTCTTTTTTTCTTTTTATAAAATTTTCTCACGCTTCTGCACTTCCTGATTTAGGGTTGGACAGGAACCAGAAAATAAATACTGAAATACCATGAGAAAGGTTATTCTTGTGGTATTTTCACCCAGACTGAAAGTGTGGTGTGCTCATGAGAAAGCATGTCGCAGAAAAATTTCCACAGCAGAGGTTCACATCAATTCAAGCAAGTACCAGACGGTCTGTGAACTTCTGACTCCCTGTAGGTTCCTACATGCTTTTATATCTAAAAGAAAAGGAGACAGAGATCTGAATATCATCAGTGCTGGATCTGAGCTAATCTCCTGGGAGGGAGCAATGCCTCTGGGCAAGTGCAATGCAGGAGTAGTGCTCCTGGCTGCATGGTAAAGCTGAAACAACACCAACCTCCCCTGCCTGCTCCCTGTCCCTCCCTGTAGGGCAGAGTCTGGGTGTTTGGGGGTGTTTTAGCCTGTCATTCCTCCTGGCGCCTGTGAAGAGCCAGGCTGAAAGCATCGCCAAAAGAGCCAGCTGAGGGGGAAGGAGGCTTTGGAAGGAAAAAGGGCCCTGGGAACCTGGCATCATTTTTAATATACTTGGTACCAGGCCTTGGAAAATGTTTATATAGCAGAATAATACAGGTGCAATGGCTACATTTTCTTCTGACTATCACAGCCCTCTCATGCTGTGTTTCTTGAGTGGAGCTTTTAATAATCTTTTAACATTGATTTGACTCCACTTGCACTGAAATCTCTCCCTTGAATTTATCTAGTGCTGATTCCACTAAAAATGGCACTGTAGGTGTTTAAAGATCCTTCAGTACCCCAAAAGTAAAGCCCCCAACTCTGTAGAGTGGCTAGCTGATGTTCTCTTAATGCATTTATCTTTTGCCTTCCAAAAATACTTGGGCAGGGGATTGGAGTGACCATGTGCCCAGCCAAGTGTCAGTGCGGAGGTCAGGTGGGTGGATTTGGAGGGTGGCTCACTGCGGTGCACTCCTGCATGGGTGTGTGCACGTGACCGGAAGGTTGATTTGGAATGGGTGAATCTTTTTTTGGACATGAGTTTTCTCTATAGAAGCTCAACAAGGAGACTACCCCATGGGTTCAGACTAGATTTGTGTGTCCTGCAAAGCTAAAAGGTGACTTGAGAGGGTCACATCATGTCCCTCAGATGTGCTTGACGGAGAGTGTATGTGAAAGGAGGCAGGGTTAAAACCCGGCTTGCTGACTCCATCTCCATCCCCTAAGCCAGAGAGATGGAGCCAGGGAGGAACATGAATCCCGTGGCAAAGCAAACATCAGCTAAGGACAAGGAAGAGAGAAGTTCACGGGGAAATGAGACAGTAAAAAAGAAGTAAGCTTGCTTGGCACAGCAGGCATTATTCAGGCTGGGAGATTCAGAGGATCAGAGGTTTTATTAATGTTGGTTTAATAAATGCACCCACTAGTGTCCCTCAGTGACTGGGGGTCCTCTTCTGTGCCTCTCTCACCCTGGTGCCAGTCTTTGTTTAATGCAATTAGGCTGCCCCATGGCAAATTCCTTGCCAGCCTGGCAGAGGTGTTTGTGAGGCCAGGAGCTGAGGCTTCCTACTCCTGGAGGGCAGCGCCTTGATCCCGATGCCTTCCCAGCATAGGAAATGGAGCTGCTCCTGACATAAGCTACTGCTCAGCAGGGACACATGGCCTCTTAACATTAATTATCATGTACCAGACTGTTCCTAAATAAAACATCCACTGGCAGGAGCAGCCCTTTTAATTCAACAGAAAGGATTTCTGAAGGCAGGATTTGTAGTTCACCCTGATTATCCAAGCATGGGAGAAATGTGGGGCAAGAGTCTTCCTGGCTTCAGTCTCCTGACTATCTTCAGTTCTGTTGTATGGATGAAAATGGTCTGTCTTCCTGGGAAAAGAAGGAGAGGGAATCAGCAATGAAGGCCATAATGCTGGGAGAAGTTAGCTAGAGTACAGGCAGGAATACCCTCACCTCTGGCTGGAACAGCTCAGCTATGTCAGGTGGTATTAGTCAGCAAGGCAGTCTACTGTGGGGGAAGAGCCTCAGGAGAGGCAGAAGTCGGCAGCATGTTAAAATGCCTCCAGGGCTGGTGCAGATGGAGAACTAATGTACCTGTGCCTTGCAGATCCCAAAGGTGGTCCTCTGCAGCCTGAACGAAGTACACAGCCCTCACAAATTCATTCCTGGCATTTATTTCCTTCCCCCCTGCTCCCTTTGGGTCACAGCCTCCCACCATAGCTCCATGGAGAGGGCCAGGTCCTTGGACATCTCGAACTGGTGTCGATGGATCTGCTGCACTGTGTTGGACCCCAGTCAGAGCGTGCACAGGCAGGCACGCAGCTCCAAGGTGCAGCAGCTCTGCCGCCTGTCTCTCTTCTCTCTGGAATAATAAAAGTAAATCACAGCTCTTCTTTGCTCCTCCATTCCATGTCCGGATCTCATCAGTAGCTCTCTGGGGACAATGAAAGAGTCAGCAGAAGAGATGCTTCAATTTCCTGAAAGGTCAAATAACTGGGGACAGCCTTCTTTTCTAATGGACTGCTAAACTTGCTGTTGGAGCAGCAGGCTTTAAACTCTCCATAACTTTGCAGCTCAAGGGATTAGAAATTATGTCTATTTACTTTCAAGTCATGAAAAGCAGCTCCTTTAAAAGAACTGCTGGGGTCCTGGGAACCTGGAAAGGGGTTTCCAGGCATGTGGTAACTGTCCCTGCATAGCCCAGCAAGGCCAGCACAGCCCGGGGCTGCATGCGGTTGATAAAATGGGATGGCAGAGAGTTAGGAAGAGGAGGAGGGGAAAAGAACACTGGCATTTTAGATTGCTGAGACCTGGCCTGTTCTTAAAACTGTTCTTGCCCTGTGTTGACAATTTCCATGACTCTTTTGTCCTGGAGCTCAAAGTAGCTCTGCTGCTGTCACTTGCTGATGGAAAACAGGAATGAATAGTTAACTGGCAATGATGACAGATGAAGATTTCACATTAGAGAGGGGTCTCTGGGTAAATCCCATCCTCATGGAAGGGACTTGTCTCCTTACACTGCTGTGTTACTCTCGGTGCATCACAACCAGAGAAGGGGATATGGCAAAGTCTGAGCAACCTTACTCTCCTGAAAAGGTAAGGTGCTTTCACTCCCAAGCAAGCACACAAATACAATGGTACCTGGTTGTTTGCAGGCCTGAGTGTAGGATAGCTGACCAGCAAGGAGCTTCATCTCCTCTTCACTATGCTGTAAATTCTGGTGCCACTGCAGTAGGCAAGGAAGAGTGTATGGGAAAAGGTTGGGCTGGCAGAGTCAAAATTAGGGACTGGGAGCCGGGTTGTCTCTGCTTTCACTTTAGATATCTTAATTGAGGAAATACCAAACTAAATTCACTGACATGTACTCAAGAGGGAGGGCATCAGTGAGTGGAAAATATTTGAGAAAAAGCATTCTGACTTCCTGGACAATAAAAAAGAAAGAAAGATTGATCATTTGATCAATTGATCGATTTATCTATCCATTTGTCTCTATATACAACAACTTGCAACCTATGGGTTTGAAATACAAAATTATACCATAGAAGTTATGGCACTCACACAATGGAGTTTACATTTCAAAGTAAATGCCACATCTACTTCTGCTTCCAGTTATGTGTACTATCCATAATGCACTACTCCAATTACAGAACTAGCAATTTTAATAGCTGTATAGGAGTAAACCAAAACAGTAAACCAATATAGAGAGAGCTGGACTTGCTTCTCTACACCTCACACAGATACCCAGGCAACCCACAGGTATATGAACATTAAACATCATATATGTGAAAGTAATATTGACAAGATAAATTGCATTTATGATGCACCTTTGACCACCTCAGCTGCACTCTCCCTGCTAATGCATTCCTAATGGAACTGCTTCTAGCAATCAAAAAAGTCTGATCATTTTCAAACAGCCACCATTATTTTTGCAAATCAACCTGCCAGAATAGGTGCTTCTGTCTGTCTTTATACACATAGCACTTTTTCATTCTGAATTTTAGGATGGATGAAAATCATTCCTGAATTAGCCATAGGCTTACGGTCTGAAACCACTGAAAGCTTTAGGTAAAAGGACAATTTCTTTCTCAGTGTTATAGCTCAAGGAATTTTTAAACCACAGTTTCAGGTGTTCTGCATAGGCTACAAAATTAACTGAAAAATAATCATGTAAGGATGCATTGGAAAGTTTGTTTTTATTTGAAATCAACATATTCTAATCACTTATTTCCTCCTGTTTATGAAGCTTGACAATTTATCTATTTCAAGTGTGATTTTCTAGAGGTCAGGAACAGCCACTAAAATGTTTTAAAATAATATAAAATTATCTTTATGAATAAAATGTGGTTTGAAAAGTTTTCTCAGAATCATCTCAAGCTCCTCTTTTGGAGCTATCATATATATACAGTTATCATTACGGATCTGTGAATGAATTAAATTCTCATTTTGTCTATATTCATCATTAGAAATTCATCACAGCTAAGCAACTTCTTTTTTTATCCTTCCCATATCTGGTCATTTCATTCTGTCTCTGAGTACTTGAGAAATGAAAACTTGTGGCCTTCATTAAAATGTAAGGAATGTCCTTCAGAGATTTGGAGGAAGCTGGTTTGGAAAAGGTTCAAACGTGGTTGTTTAGAGTGCAGGATTCAGCCTGGGTCAGAGGTGAGTTTTTGATTAGCCACCATAGTGCTAAACTGTGCTTGGCTCCATCCTTTTCCTTGGTTTCATGTTCTGGGACCCCCTTTATGACAGCAGCCACTTTCTGGATTGTCTTCACCATTGGCTGGTTTGTCAGGAGAAACTACCAGGTTGCTTAAGGTTCAAACCCAGCACTTTGTGGTGAGCTGTAAGAGCACCTTATTTGAAACACTGGTATTTCCTCTACTTTCAGTTGAGCATCTTGCACACAAATTAGAAGGTGGATTAATTTATCAGCAGTTGTGATTAATGATGCCAGTAATATGAGTCCAAAGTATCCATAAATCATGGCTCAGCTTCTCTCTCTCCCACCCTGGCTGTTGCAGCTGCCTTAGAAATCATAATGTGCAATAAAAAAAGCATTTAAGCATTGGGGTTCTTCTTAATTGCTT
This sequence comes from Oxylabes madagascariensis, assembly GCA_013400675.1. Taxonomy (NCBI): domain Eukaryota; kingdom Metazoa; phylum Chordata; class Aves; order Passeriformes; family Timaliidae; genus Oxylabes; species Oxylabes madagascariensis. The sequence continues at coordinate 2,108 of VYZR01001248.1, read as the reverse complement.
CTGGCTCTTGAGCCTTGCTGGCTACTTGGTTCACTAGTATAGCTATTTCTCTGAGGTGCATGGCAAGTTTTAGCTCTGTCCTCCACCACAAAGGCTAAATGCCTCTTTCTTCCCTGTCTGAATCCATCTAATATTCATTAATCCCATTGATCCAGGTGCTCTGCATCCCAGAAAATTGCCAAATATTGCTGACATTGTAGGGGTTAAAAAAAAAAAAAAAAAAAGAATAAAAGAGTATTTGGCAGCTTTGTGGCCTCCAAATTAAGAGAAAAGAAGAACAGAAACTGAATATGGTAGAAAAAAACAACCCAGAAGGAAAGAAGTAGAAAAACGCTGTACTGAATAACTTTTTCCCTTTTAGTTTAAACAGGATTTTCTTTTTAGCCTCTTCTGAGGACTTCTTCTGGGTATAATTCTCTCCAATAGCCCTGCTAGTGATGTTGTGTTTTTACCGTAATTTGTTAGTCAAGCATGAACCAGGACCTCTGTGGGTTCCCATTCCCAGCCTTTTTGAAGGCTAAATAGTTCCATTCTCTGCACTCATCTGCTGCCACAGGAGAAGAAAAGAAAAAAATGTAGGAAATTTGGATCCGTCTAAGCCTGGCTTGGAAATTATGCCTTGGGTGATGAAGCCGGACTGTGTCATTCCAGCTGACATTTGCATTTAGCATAGTTAGAGTTAAATGCCAATATCTGGCATTGTACATTGCAATTAGCAGTATCATTTGTTCTCATCTCAGCACTTCAAGGGGGTTTTTGTTCCGTTTTTGTGAACAACTTGTTGGGATGCATTTTTACTGCAAATTTTATAGAAAAAAAATCTATTTTAATTAAAAAAAACGGCTTTTCGTTGTTGCAGTTGTTCTTCTGATAGCTATAAGCTGTAGTGCATAAAAGACAGATGCTTCTACCAATGCTGTGAAGTTTCCTAAGGACAATGCTGTTTCAAAAATGCTTGCAGTGTAGTTAGTAACCTCAAGTCTCACTTAGGCTCTTGTAAATGAGAGCCAAAGTCTTGGTCTTGCTCTGAGCACAGCATGGGCAGCCTTGGGAAGTCAGAGAGCTCTGGGTGGATGCTGTCTGCCTGCCTGGAGCTTGCTGCAGGATCCAGTCCAAATTTGCCTTGCAGTCCACCAGCCTTGTTCTTCCTTGTGTCATTCGGCTGCTCTGAGCTAGAACTAGACCTGGGTCCCATGTTGCTTTGACACTGCTTCACAGCCTCTGCTCTTGAGCCCCATGCAAAAGCCAAGAGAAGAAAATTCACCTGGGCTGCAGCCAGAAAGTCTGCTCTGAATGGCTGTGGGCATTGTACCTGTCTTGAGAGCTTAGTATTTGTGAAATGTTTTGAGTCCCCTCGAGGGTGGGTGCAGGCCAAGTCACAAAGGGTCTTTTGGGGGCTGCAGAATACACCCTGGTGGCTTGTAGACACAGCTGCCTCTGAAGACAGTGGGAGCATTTACACACGAAGGATGACAGCAGCCAGGACCAACATGAAATAGCCACGGGAGGACTTTGAAAAAATTTTAAGTAGGAGACATGGAGGGCTGTTAACATTCAGGGCCAGATCCTGACCCTCCCACTGGGCAGGCGTGCAGCCCAGCCGGAACTGTGTCGCCTGGCGGGGCTCCATACCAAGGAACAATAATCACGTCTAAGGATGGCTGGCCTGCCTGGGTGGCAGCACTGGCGTCCTGGGCTCTGCAGACAGCGCACAGCTGAGAGGTCATCGAGGTTTCGAGGCTGTTCACCACATGGCAGACATTCACTCATGAATGGCTTCAGAGGAGATGTGGGGGTGTTTGGTGGGGCACATGAAAGGCAGGAGGGTCCTGTCTGCCCTGGCTGTGGCTCTGGTCGGCTGGGACACCAGCTCTGAATATGGAGCAGCCAGATGCTGAGCTGGCCTAGGGCTGGTGGGAAGTGGTTCCATCCCAGGTATATCCCAATGGCCCTGATGGTATGGACTGGTTGTCCATGCATCCCTCTGCTTTCTTTCAAGAAGTGTCTCATAGGCTTAGTCTGCCCTAGGGGATCCAAATCCCTGCCTCCCAGACCTTATCCATGCACGCCACAGCCCTCTATGTGCATGCCTGATGGGACATACCCCC
>VYZR01001232.1:0-18244 GCA_013400675.1 Oxylabes madagascariensis | reverse complement strand
TTGCTAATACAGGAGTGTTTTCATTAGTGCTGAGCACAGCTTACACAACATCAAGGCCTTTTCTGCTCTTCAAACTGCACCACCAGCAAGCAGGCTGGGTTGCACAAGGAGTTGGGCAAGGACAAGTCTGGGATAGCTGACTCCAATTGGTCCAACGGATTCCAGACAATATCATAAAAACCCAGAATGGTTTGGATTACAAAGGGCCTTAAAGACTATCTCGTTCCACCCCATGCCATGGGCAGGGACGCCTTCCACTAGACCAGCTTGCTCCAAGCCTCATGCAACTTGATGTAGTGCCCACCAGATACAGCTGGGGATGTAGGATGAAGAGGGGCACATGTGGCCTTACAGCATTTGCATTCCCAAGTCACTGTTTCACATGATGGAGGCCTGCTCTCCTGGGGATGGCTGAACACTTGCCTGCCCATAGGAAGTGGGGAATTAATTCCTTGGTTTGCTGTGCTTGTGTGCACAGCTTTTGTTTTCCCTATTGAACTGTCTTTATCTCAACTCATAAAGTTTTCTCATTTTTTACCCTTCTTATTCTCTCCATCATCCCAGTGGAGGAGGAGTAAGCAGCTGTGTGGGGCTGAGTTGCCAGCTGGGATTAAACTATCACAGGAGGAACTTAAAGTACTGAGGAATCAGTGCAAAAATGTTAGTTGTTGCTTATTTACCCATTTCCTTTGTCTTCTCCAAATTCACTTCCCAATTTCGCCCAATTTTTTTGCCCTGTACAGAGCTCCTCACAGGATGATTTACCAGTCCTCAAGACTCAAAGGTGAGTTGACAGCACTGCTCACTGATGGTAAAGTAAAGCAGAAAAGCTTTTAGCTTTCTCCTGCTAGATACAACACTAATTTACACCAATACTTTCAAGGCAGAAATACATTTCTAATATTCTTCTCATATTACTGAGATTTTATATTATTTTATATATGTGATCTCAGACACAAATTTCCATGACAAAAGAATGGCAAACTGTTTTCAAAGCAGAGCCTTTAATTTCTGCCATGGCACACCTTCTGGTTACAGCTCAGAAACACTGATCACCTGGCAACCAGACGGGAAAAAGGCTTATGCCATCAAACCTTGTGCTTGTTCCCCTTTTTGCTCCACTATTCTCCCTTCAGCCCCAAGGCAAACTTCAGTGTACTGGGAAACTTCAGGCCAGGCTGACCCAACTCTATAATGCAGCAAAACAATTTTCTTTTGAGCAGATTAGTTTTCTGCAATGGAAGAAGTAAATGGTTTGATATTGCAATATGTAATATGGTGTGAAAAAGCCAGTGGAGAGGCAGGAACATGTATACAGGCATGGAACATGCCCTTTTCAACGGAACTAAGCTGTTAATTCAACTTAAACCATAACATGAAACCCCAGCTTGCAAATGCAAGTGTAGCTTTCTGTCACTTACTTGAATCCATTCCTGTTCCATCATCCAAAAAACATAGCATGAATCCACCTTGTAGGTCCTCTCGTCGCTCTGCAAGAGAGGAGTTTTTCACTGCTCCCATAAGCAGAAGTTAAAAGTTCCATAAAACTGGATCGGTGTTAACAACAAAAGTAACACAACAAATGGGACTTTTACACCTGCAATATGGCTAAGCTGTAAGAAAGAGCACTAGATTTTTTGTTACAGAATGACTAAGAACTTCTTGACTTCTGTGCTACAAAACTGTATTGTGTCAGTGGAGTTTTTTAGTATCCACTAGAAACAGCGACTCACTTCACCTGACCCCAGGTGAAGGCTGACTTAATTGCTTCCCCAAGGTATTTGTAAAGGTACTTCTTTTTGAGAGACAACAGGCACTATGGCATAGAAATGGTAGAACAATAGAATTATTCAGGTTGGAAACAATCCTTAAGATCATCAAGTCCAACCAGAAACATAACACAGCTGAGTTCACTAAACCATGTCCCTAAACACCAGATGTACACATTTTTTAAATATGGGTAGACAATGACTCCCCCACTGTCCTGGGCAGTCTGTTCCAGTGTCTGACTAACTTTCAGAGAAGAAATTTTCCCTAATATCCAATCTAAAGTTCTCCTGGCACAGCTTGAGGCTGTTTTCTCTTTTTCCTCTCACTTGTTACCCGGGAGAAGAGGCCAACCCCCACCTGGCTGCACGTCAGTGAGCTGTAGGAGCAAGAGGACCCCCCTCAAGCCTCCTTTTCTCCAGGCAGAGCCCCCCCAGCTTCCTTAGCCACTTCTCATCAGACTTGTGCTTCAACCCCTTTGTCAGCTCCCTTGCCCTTCTCTGGACATGCCTCAGCCCCTCAATGTCTTTCTGGTCTTTCTTCTCTTGAGGGGCGCACTACTGACCCCAGGATTGGGCATAAGCACTCTCACTCTTATTATATCAAGGACAACACACATCTGCAGCCTAAATCCAAGTTAACTACTGACATAATTGCTGACACACAAGGAAGCAGTAGGAGTGACTTACCAGTATAAATGTCTATTCTCGTGGCATCTGCATCTCTACACAGAAATAAAACCGCAACTGTTATTCAAATGTTAAACAGAAATTAAGCTAAAAATCCAGGCATATACAATAATTTCCAAAAGAAATGGCTGCACATATCGAAGTCCACCGAGACCCCACAGTCATCACTGACAGAAAACATTGTCCTACTCGTCTATTTGAACCTAAACTCCAGCATAGGACATTACTGGCACGCTAACAGTTCTGGCGACAGGAAGTATCACTAGCGTGTTAACGAAAGTCATTCTGGGGTTGGGAATCAAATGAGTACACACTTCTGAGCTCCTTCCTGTACAAAACAAACAACGCCTATAATTTTTCTGTCAAGCTGCGTATAAAAGGTTAAGTAACTCCACATAAAGCTTCATCCCAATACATTCAAGATTGTTACAGGGAACTCTCATTACGAGACCACTGAAGTGAGGCCCTTCATACACTGCATCCTTCTCTGTATTTGAAAGTACAGCATGTACAGCACTACTGCCCTCTTCTCAAGCCAACCTTGGTTTGCTGACTAGAGGCATGGAGCTGTAGTGCTGTAACAAAACCCCACTTGACAAATACCACAGCCACTTTGTTTCAATTCTGTATCCCCAGCCCAGCCCGGCTACTTTCTTCCCAGAAGACAACTTGTCTATGGCCATGGGAAACCAAGAGGTGAAGGGAAAACCACCTCCAAACACCCTACTTTTTATTACCTCGTAGCAACCCTGAACACAGCATCACCTCCCCCCCTCCCCATATACACACTCACAGGGCTGATTCCCTAAACAGAAGCTTTCCAGCTCAAAAATGCCCCAGTTTCAGCTCCTTACATCACAAAATGAGCACTGTGACACATCACATTTGAGAGAAAACAATCCTAAAATATTTCCATAATGCTTCATGACAGTACTTCCTGTAGGTCAACAGAAAGGCACGCAAGACTTGGGAGGCTGCTATAGCAGGGATTCCCCACACACGTGAGGCAGGCGGCCCAACACCTGCAATTTCCAAAGACCGTATCTCCTCAAGTGTCAAAATTCCTTTAGCTATTCTTGTTCTATTTTTCAGCATCACATTTCTGATTTGACTTCCATTGTCATGTTTGATACTATCGTTATTAAGATATCAGAAAAGTCATAACTCCTGTAATATTTATTTTAGCAATTTCTTTACAGAAGAAGAAGGCAGACTAGTTTTTTCTTTAAATCTATCTTCCATCTGCTATCAATTTCCTTTCCAATATGAGTTGTTCCAGGATTCATTCAAACCTCTCTTTCCAGGAGTAATTATTTTTTAGGGGTTTGATAGGGCAGTGTAAGAGGAGCAAGTGAAATACTCATATTAAATTGCAGCAATGTCTTCTATTTACTTGTAAAGCCTACTAGAAGTGAAAATTAATTAATTAATTAATTTAATACATAGGTGAATTAAATCTTAACCAAAGTTACCTTGGGAATTAGGTGGTCTCAAGTACATACCTGGCGTTATCTACAAGTTCAGCAAGGGCACCAAACAAGAACTCATGGGTAGTTCTGCAATGAAACACACAAGTCACTAGAGTTACACGAACACTTATAAAAAGAGAGACCTTTAAATTGTAGTTGAGCATCTCAACTACATTTTAAACAAATCCAGTCAAATGGGTAAAACACTATGGTCTGGCTGACAGCAGACTAGGAACGAGCGATTTACTGTCTGCCGGAAGCAGCCATGCAGCAGCCAGTCTGTCCCAAACTGCAGCTCACTATGGTCTAAAACATATTGCAGGTACACAGATATGATACAGAACATAGTGATCCAAAGAACCAGCCTATGACCCAGCGAACAGTTCATGGAAGTCCTTATTCACCACACTGACAGGTCTTTTCACAGCAACTAAATCTGCCTGTAAGTAAATATGGCCAGATGAGGATTATCATAGAATCAAAGAACAGTATGAGATGGAAGGGACCTTAAAGCTCATCTCATTCCAATCCTCTTGCCACAAGTAGGAACACCTTGCTACAAGCCCTGTCCAACCTGGCCTTGAACCTTTCCAGGGATGTTGTAGCCACAGACGCTCTGGGCAACAAGACATGAACAACATTATGAACAAGGCGAGTCTCCCTCATTCACACAGTCCCACTGCAGAAGTTGTGACAGAAAAAAAGCTTCTAAATCCTGGCTAACGTCCAGCAGGTGCAACTGCTACTAATCCAGAGTCTTCTGACACCACTGTACCATACCACCTTCTCAAATTAACACTAAAATCATGAACTCAGCTAGCACTTCAGCACAATCTCAAGGGACACATTTAGTTTCCAGACTCTTAACTGCCACTTCTTATAAGCAGCTCCCATTTGGAAGCCATTAGTTATATGCCTCAACATTGAAAGAATATAGAAGGTGAGAAAAACTTAAGCAGCTAATAAAAATCATTTTAACACATTGTCTGTCAACATAAATGCCATATCTCGACTTCATGCCTAAGATGGCAACTCTAACTTCAAAATCTAACAATTATTTCAAACACAGATGAGCCACATCCACCATAATGTTAACAGCAAAGACATGGAGAAACAGTTGCTGGGATTTGTTGCTTCTCTAGGTTGTTCAATGAAGAGACCAAGACCTCAGAAATTAGTTTTATCAACATGTTTCAGTTTGCACAAAACTCTCACATACAGCCAACAGATAAACAAAGAGAATATATTTGTTCCTATTTTCAGCCTTCCAAGTACAGATACATAGGTACTTCCCACACATAAAATATACAGCTGTCCACACTGTTAATAACCACAAATCAAGCTTTCATATCCATTTTCAGGGTGATCACACTGAACCCATCAAGACAGCTTCAGATAGAGGAAAGCACATCAGTCTTCAAAGTTATCACTAAAACCATGGGAACAGAGATTTCCGTATCTCCACTCTCCCACAGAGACAAGACGAATGGGAACAGTGTTTGGAAGACTATCTACCCATTTGAAAGCTTCCACAGAAACACAATCTTGGTGTTCTTTCCTTTGAACAGGATTTCCATCTGTCCTGGTTTCAGCAGGGATACAGTTAGTTTTCTTCTCAGGTGTTACAGAGTTGTGTTTTGGATTTAGTGTGAGAATAATGTTGATAACACACCGATGTCTGGTGGCAAGTCATGCATATCCTAAGTCAAGACTTTTCTGTGTCCTATGATAGTCAACTATACAAGAGGCTGGAGGGGAGCATGGCCAGGGCAGCTGACCCAAACCAGCCAGAGGAATATTTCATACCACAGAATGTTCTGCTCAGTCTACAAACTGGGGGAGCTGGCCAGTAGGGGCCAATCGCTGGGGGACACGCTGGACATGGGTCAGTGGGTGCTGAGCAATTGTATTGAGCATCATTTGACTTCTGGGGTTTATTCCTCTCTCTCCTTTTCCTATTACTATCAAATGTTTCTTCACTCCAGTTTTTGAACTGTTCTTAGTCCATGGGTTTTAGCCCTGTATGATTCACCTCCCCATCCCACTGGGGAGGTGAGTGAGCAGATATGTAAGATGATTACAGATTTCAAGTGTTCTCTTGAGTTTACAAGTGTCTATTCAGGTCCACAGGTCAACATCACAGAAATTTATTTAGGAAGTAACCCATAAGCAAATGCATGCTTTAGCACTAGTAACTATGCTTCATGAGCACCTTTTACTCCACAATTTTAGGAATACATCAAAGAAAAGATGCAAATAAGATACAAATAAGGATTTTCAGAGAAAGATGCTGGAACAAAACAACTGGTAACACAGCTATAGATGATAAGAAAGGCAAAACAAAACATCTCCGCATAGCCCGTCACTGCACTGATCTCAACCATATCCCCTATAACCGCCTGTGCTGACACAAGCAAAGGGAAACCTTGCTACAAGCCAATGAAATTCACTCCAGCTATTTATCACTAACAGAAATGAATATACTTTTGGCTTATCCAAAAGTCTTCAATTTATGAATTTGAACACACTTGTTAATATCTAACTAAAGTCACTTGAAGTGCTTTGGCCTGATTTAATCAACTAATCTCAAACAAACCCCATGGTCTTGCCTTACAGTCAAAAGGGCCTGAAATACTTCACATCCGTCATGATCAATCAGTAACCATTTCTCACACCTCCCCAAAAAAGTCTGGGATTATTTTACTTGCAACACAACTTAAAAAAAACAAGACAAGCTGTTGGCAAAATGACATCTATCAGAGCTTACAAGTAACCTGCAAACACAGTGAGCTTATGTTAGACAGGCATCATCAGAGGCAACAACAACCTGCCTCAGAGCATCCAAAATACAACTATTACTGCCATACAATGGGTGAAATAACATACAGAAAGGAGGAAAGTATTATCAAAATCCATAGTGTCAACAGTTCATCTGGGTAGACAAAGACTGGCCTGGACCATCCCACAATGTGCATCTTCCATTTGAGCCAGCTCCATGCAGAACTGGAGGCTTGACAAGGAACAGAACAGGGGAGTCCAACACCGGCAATTTATTGAAACATGGGGGACAAAAGGTCAAGTTAGATGGCTCTAAAATACAACCAACTTCGAACACCTCTACAAAGAATCATTTGGAGTAATGTTCCAAAGGAAGAAAAGCTTGTTTCATGAGCAGTTTCTACAAGAACCTCCTGCTTGAACCTAGTTGGACTCCAGACCCTGCAGACAAGTACCTAATTACTAATGAGAGATTTAAGACTTCACTTTTGTTCTGAAGGAGGGCACATCTAGGAAAATGTTTTATTTTGGCACATGTGTCAGGAATAACAGCCATTCTCTAAGTAATACACTCTGTTTCAGGCCAAAACAGAAAAAAGCACAAGAAGAGGGAATTGGGGAGGGGGGGGGGGGCAGGAAGATATTGTTGGTCTGTTATTACTAGTTTTCCTCAAGTCCATCTTGAAGTCCATTTGAGTGACCTTCTTCCACTCCAACTGTATTCACCAGGACAATTCCAGTTACACAACAACACACAAGTTACAAGCTAAAGGCTACCTACTGCTAGAAGACAATTTCAGGTCCTCAACTTTTTACAGACTCCTTCAATTTTTATTATAAATATTCAAAATACGCAAATACAAATTGGCTGGTCTCTGTTATATTTTTGGCATCATCTCAATGAATAACTTTGGAAGTATCTTAATGTAACAGCATTTAATTATTAAGGAAAACCAATGTGAAGGCAAGTAGGTAACTCTGGAAAGTCATTAAACAATGCACATGTAATTTTCATGCGCTTACACACACTGATTTTCATTCTAGAATCTAAAAGAACTTTAACATAGAAACATAAGGGTTGAAAAAGACCTTTAAAGGTCATCTAGTCAACCTTCCACTATGCCAGGTTGCTCCAAGCCCCATTCAACCTGGCCTTGGACACTTTGAGGGATGGGGCAGCCACAGTTTCTCTGGGCAACCTGTGCCAGGGCCTCCCCACTCTCACAGAGAAGAATGTCTTCCTTTTATCTTGTTTGAATCTACACTCTTAGATTAGAACCATTATCCTCTGTCTCATCACTACAGAACTTACTAAAAGTCTGTCTCCACTCAACTATTCATCAAGTAAAGCACTTGGAAAAGCACGGTGGTATTTTTACTTTTAAAAAAATATGGCAACTGAATTAATTCATGTAGATGCTGGAGGCTCAACTCAATGTGCCATCAGACATGTAAGCATTAAGCTGCTATTGGAATGATTTGCTACAGGTCCTCAAGCTCAGGGACCTGATCAACTGTCTACTGCAAAGCACTTCAGATTGAGCGCTCTGAGTTAGACACAGGGAAACTTTTCTGAAAGAAGGTCTTAAAAAGGAAGAAAAAAAAAAAAAAAAGGCATGGATTTCTTCTGCACCCAAACAGCCAGATGGTTGGTCTTTCATTGCAATTTGAAGAATTTCCAACTCCTTGACTGTGAGAACATGCTTAGCAATGAACTAGAATTTATCTAAGATGGGATGGTCTTCCTCAGCAAGAGAAAACAGTTCAAAAGGCCAGTCTCCTCTATCAAAATCCCTGTGCTGGCCTTGGGTTGATTTGGGGATTGGCTCTTCTTCGCTCATTTTTTTACCAGAGGAACAGGAGAGGTTATGTGTTAGTTTGGTGCTTTCTTTGTTTTTATAATGACTTCCATTACTCCCATTGCCATTCTTAGGGAAGCATGTGACTTATGCACTGATTCCCATAACGTCAAGACTCTTCGTTCACGATGGACAAGAAGCTCTGACGTTGGCTTATCCAAGCATTAGCTTCCAGCTTCTCCCAAGATTTCAGTAATGCAGGTATCACTGTAGACATGTAGCACACCACAAGCAGACAGCAGCATAAGCACAATGGCCACATGAAGTAGCTTTAACACACTTGAGAGCAGCAGCAACAACTCAGTCTTTTCTACAGCACAGGCTTTATCTCCTTATGAAGATGGATAGAGCTCTGGAGCTTTGCAGGCAAACACAACCTGCCAACAGAGCACTGCCATAATCCATAAAAGAAGACTGTCTTCTGGAGCTGGACATGAGAGTTTCACAAATTAACAACAGCACTGCAACATGACTCAATATCGAACATCTTCCACTGTTCACTCCATATGCAACTGCTACCAGCCAACCTAGAGAGCAGACTCAAATGTGAAATGGAGCCATTACTAGGCTTATTCCCCTGTTCAAAGCCCATTACTTTCCTGATTCTGAAAATAAATGGATTGTAATGGTCTTGGCATATGAAAGTGAGATTAATCTTAACTGCTCTTGCACTGCTCTTGCAGATGTTTCTCATTTCCAACAGAACCAGACAGAAATAGTTTGAAACCGAGTTGCCCATGTTTCTGTGCCATCTTTAGACTGCTGCAGACCACTGTGATCCTTCACATGTTGAAAAGGGCAACAAAAAGATAAACCTGCGCTTTATTTGTTCTTCTATTGATGGATAGAACAATAGATAGTAAGTCAACTCTTCCACAGAACATCAGCAGACAATCTTACTCCGGTGACCAGCTGATCAAAATGAAGCAATGTCAAGTGGTTCCACAGAGTTCTTCCAGTTTGGGCAGAACAAGCTCTTTCATCTCCTCTATACATGGCATTACAAGGCTTAGGAGCAGCAGGCAGGTGTTGATAGGTGCCTGACCCCACTAAGCACCACTTCCTGATGGTGCTTCTCATTTTCTAGACACGTGCTCAGAAGAAACTCGTTTTAAGTAATGGTTTTGCCTCTTCTCAAGAGGTGTTATTTTGGGGGATTCACTGGCGACATACCAAAATCTGACTGGAAAAAGAGTATCATAATCCTGTTAAAAATAAACCTGCAAAACACTCAGTCACACACAAAGCCAGATGCTGCAGAGGGATGGTGGCCGGCATGGCAGCGCACACCACTGCTCCAAAGAGGTCTGGCTGTGTGGGTCTGGTTACCCAAGGGGCCTCCCCGTTGCTCCCGGGACCTCTTGACCCCACGCACGGGCTCTCCGTGACTCGCGGACCTGCCCGCGATACAACAGCCGGTCCCCGGAAGGACCACGAGGCGCCCAGGCCGGGGGCAGCGGGCCGCTCAGCCAGACCGGCTCGCATGGCTTCGGTCAGGCCCATCGCACTGAGCTGGGGCCCCGAGCAGGCCGGATGCCGCGGGCCCGCCCCACCCCAGCCGGTACTCACGAGTTGGTGTGCAGGTATTCGAAGGTAAGCTGGGCCCGGTTCAGGCTGCTGTAATTGCCCAGGGACATGGCGGCAGTGGCCGCCATCGGGCCTGGCCCGCGCCGCATGCACCGGCGGCCGCGCGCGCCTCGATCCCTCCCCGCCCCCTGCTGGTCACGGCCCCCGCCGCGTGANGCGGCGCGGTGCGGGTCCGATGCGGTCCCGCTTTGTCTCCGCCGCGCTGGGATCCCACCCGCCGCCGCAACTGCCCCCGCGGGGCGGAGCCACGCGGCTGCCACCCATTGGTCGAGAAGAGGCACGTGATGCAAGTGTCGCGGCGCGGCCAGTGTGGGCTCTGCGCCGCCGCGTGACGGGCGCGCGTGGCCGGGAGGGAGCGGCGGAGGTGGGTGAGTGGGGCGCGCGCGGCCGCTCCGGGACCCCTTTAGGGACCCCCTTTTTCCCCAGGCTCCGTCCCGGCGGCAGCCGAGCGCCTCAGCGCCACGGGAACCGCCGCCGCGGCCTCTTAGGGCGGGGGAGCGGGTGTGGTTGGGGACGAGCTGCGCCCTGAGGCCAGGCTGGGCGCTGAGGCGGCCCGGGAGCGGGAGCCCCGGCCCTGGGTGAACACGCCGGAGCCGGGGGACCCGATCGCCGCGGTGCTGGCGGCGTGCGCGGTGGGCACCAGCTGGCGATGACTGCTGGGTGCCAGGTTGGAGCGGGTGAAGCCCACCAGTCCCGAACGTCGGAAGCGGCTTCGGGACGTATCTGGATGGAAGGATCTCGCTGCTGAATCCTTACGGAGGCTCCGCGCGGATTTCGGCGGGTGCGGTCCTGCTGCGCTGGTGAAGGCTCTGGGAAGTCACCGAGGAGAAGCTCCTGAGCGTGCCCGTACTTACAAAAAACCATTAATGTAAAGGGTATATAAAATCATATATATTCTAGCTTCAATTTTGTGCCTTTGGTTCATCTTGAAATGTGAAGGGATTGAGCTCAGGGGCTGTCCTACCTCTGTTCTGCCCCCACCATGTCTCCTGCCAAATGCAGCCGGAACGCGGGAACCCTGAAGGCCAGGAATACTTCTCTGAGTACCTGACTTGTCCAGGAGAAAAACACCCCCAGTTGTCCTTCTGAAATGTACAATTTGTGTCTGCTGTGTCTTGGATAATAGGAATCTGAGCTTAATATCCAAAATCTGAAGGAATTCAGTCTGTGCAGAAATTAATGTGGCATATTTCTTCTTGAGGAACGTCTAGCAAGAATAAAACAAGATTGCGGATTTTTAAAGGATAAACATTATTTGATACTTTATTTATAGGCCACCACAGGGAAAAGGTCAATGTTTTGTTAAAAAAAAAGCACTTGAATTTTGTCTGATAATTTTCCAACAATAAAATCTAATTCATCAGAGAAAAAAAAAAGAGCTATAGGAGTTGGGATTATTCAGCCTGGGGAGGAGAAGCATCCAGGGTGACCTTACTGCAGCCTTTCAGTACCTGAAGGGGGCTCCAAGGGAGCTGAAGAGGGACTTTGGTCGAGGGTTATTGGGGATACTGAGAACAACTTCCCCGTGAGGGTGGGGAGGCCCTGGCACAGGGAAGCCGTGGTTGTTCCATCCCTCAAATTGTGCAAGGCGAGGTTGGACAGGGCTTTTGAGGCAACCTGGCCTAGTGGAAGATGTCCCTGCCCATGGCAGAGGGTATAACAAGATGAGTTTTGATTTCCTTTCCAACCCAAACCATTCCATGATTCTGTGATTCTGTGGTATCCAAGATATGTGGTGAAAAGTTAAATTTAAATCTGTTACTCATGATTGGTAAATGGCTGAAACCTGAGTGTCATATTTGAGTTGTTTGACCCCCATCCCCAGTGGTGTGTGAGCCTGAGCTCACAAGTCTGCAGTTTTGGCCTGAAAACGTCACTTCCCAGAACAGTATTTAGTTCTGTTTACCCTCAGTTTGGCCTGTTCAGGCCAGGAAGTTTTATCATTCCTCCTGGCAGGGATTTCTCTGTGTGTTGTTGTGAAGGCATAAAAAAATGTTGTGCATGTGTGTGCAGTGGCTCTTTTAGGCCTTATCTCCAAAAAGCTATGCACAGCAGGACATTGAACTGCATGACAGAATTAGGAAAATTATTGTTGAGAACTGTGTTTAAGTGTATTAGGTTTATGACAATCAATAAGTCTATTAAAAATTGTAGCATCATCTGTTGTGCTCAGCTTTTATTTTGTCACATTATTGTCAATATTAGCAGCAGATGTTCAAAAGCAATTATAAATTCTATCAGTGTAAGGGCAAAGTAATTACCCAAATATGTGTTCCTGAGGAACATGGACCTGAACTTATGCATCATATCAACCTTGTTCTCTTAGGTAATCAGAGTGTCTCTGTACCTACCAGGAACTTTGTCTCATCATCTTACCTTTATGGAGGAATGAGTGTTTCTCTCCTGATGTTGGAGAGGTTGACAACATCATCCAAGTACTGCAGTGCTACGGACAGAGCAGTTGAACATCTTCTGCTGCTCCTATGGGATCTGACCTGTTCTGAGGATGGGCTGGCTGTATGCCAGTCCTTTCCATGTGGCCCTTGATAGAAGACCAATACATTGCAGATCTATTTCATTTGGCAAGCCCAGACAGGAAATTGCTCATTACCATCTCACAATTTGGTGGTGATCAATTTTACAAAAGTGAGGTGAGAATTTAATTCTTACACTTTCCCTAGCTGTTCTGCAGTAGATTTCAGAGATGTTGCTGACTTCTGCGCTTTGGTCTCTCTTGCCCAAGTTTTAAAAGATTTATACCTTCATTTGCTGGCTCTCGGAGCTGCCAGACATTGGCCCAAGGTGTAATGAAATAAATTCATCTTTTGCAGAGCACCATTTAGATTACATTACAGCTCTGCTTTTGCCATGGCAGAGCTATGCTTTGATAGGAGCCTCTGCCCATGGATGGAGGCATAACAGGCTTGTTTGGCCTGTGTACCACTGCTGCAAACTGCTGAATTTCTCAATACTTCAGAGATTAAAGTCTTACCACTGGAAATTCACATTTATCCTCTTTTGGGGCAGCTGTTTTTCCTTGGAAACTCTATCTCTAAACATTGTTTAAATAGTTCTTGATCTTTCAGTTGTTTAGGCAACTCAACAGGCAACCTCACTGTTTTTTGTTTGTTTTTTTTTCTTCTGCTACCAGCACCATTTCCCTGAGTTTCTGTTCAGTCCCAGGATCTCTGCATCTTACAGTAATGAGCAAAACAAGTCTGGCAGCTCAGGTCACAGGTAGTACCCCCTCATTTTTGAAGTCTCAAGTGCCGTAGAAGGCAGCAATTTGCTCTGGTGCACATAACTTTCCTCATAAATGACCTGTGGGTTGGTGGTTTGTCCAGCCTGTACAAGTGGAGCTTGGGGCAAACTGTATTGCTCTTCTTTAACCCTAAGGCTGAGTTTGTTGCTCTGAAATAATCCCCAAGTCCCCTTGTAAAACTGGTCTTTTGATTCCCCACTGTTGAAAATCTATGTGTCTAGGCTGTGATGTGAATTCCCATGCAGTCCTATGTGGTGTTTGCTGGGTCCTTACTCTGGCATAGGATTTTGTTAAGCCTCTTTCCAATGGAGTCCAGGCCATTGGCTGAAGTCATTGAAGAGTTTATTTATGTGCCATTGTTTTGCAAGTCGAAGGTAACCCACTTCTATGCCTGTGTCAGCCTTGAGTCAGCAATTGTTCTTTTTCTCCCTTATTTTTTAAGAAGCTAGCCTTCTAAGCCAGTACTCAATGCAGTGGTAAGTACTAGATTGTGCACCAGACAAGTGCCATGAAGTGTCTTTTCCACATGCCTGTGAGGTCTCCCAAGTTAACTGTGGCTTTATTCTGTGTTTATGTACATGAAGAAATGTAAAACTTTGCGTTGTAGAAATGAGGTTTTCAGTGTCAGAATGAAATAAGCAGGCAGTGAAAAATAAATCTGAGACGTCACCAGTAATCCTCGGGTGTTTACTGGTCCTTCCTTTATCCTTCATTGTTCTGGAAGGAAAAAATGGCATTGCCTTTGGATGCAAGGTCCTCTGTCTGTCATGACAGAAGGTGCTGAAGTTCTAGGTCAGTGCTGTTCTACTGAGCGTTCACCTTGGTACTTCTAAGAAGATTGGGTGCAGTTGCAAGCCCCAGTAACCAGACTGGCATGGATCTCTTTTCCATTGCCCGGAATTTGTAGAAGGAATTTCGAAGCAGCTTCCTTTAATGGGCTTGAAATCATGTTGCTTCATAGCTTTTTGGTTTTGTGTCATGCTGTATGCTGCCTCTGCTGTGTGATGAGTTCTTATTGTCTCCTTGTACAGAACGGGAACTTCTGCTGTGAAACGCTGCTGCCTCCAGTGTGGGGTGTTCTCCTTTAGACAGAGCATGCCGGTCTCACTCATAGAGAAGAGCTGCTTCAAAAAGCATCAAAAGCATTCTGCCTTTTCTTGGGCATGAGTTGCATCTCCATGTCGATTCAATACAATCCAAGAACACAACCCTCAAGTCAAGCATTTAGAAGGAAGTGTTTTCCTCCTGGCTTTTCCTAGTAAGGAGCCATTCCCTGTATAACCTGGGGCAGACCTGTGTCTTGTGTTCATAGCCACATCTGCCCAACCTCTCCATCATTCGCATCAAGTAGCAGAACAATTTGCTGACTAAATGTAAGTATCATGAAGTTAGACCTCTCTTCGTGGAAGTGTCTTTCTCCTGTGTTGGGAAGCCTAAATCCTGCAGTTCTTCTCTGGAACAGTAGTTTTATGAACAGTCTGTGTATCGGTCCTTACAAGACATGCAGAGCAAGATGTTCAAAGATGAGTGCTTAAACGTGTGGACGATACTGGCATAACAGTTCAGAGACCTTTTCTGTAGTGCCTCTTGATGCTTTGTTTTCACAGAAAATCACATCATGGATTTAAATTTCTTATTTCAATCTAGGTACCATTCTCAGTGAGACACTGGTTGTCAGAAATTACTTTGTAAATGAGTTTGCAGAAGAGTGGAAATGGTAAGATTAGGTGAGAGCAGGGAGACATCTTGGAGTGAATTGTCAGTGGAGTGAACAGGGAAGATCCTCCAGTGCCAGTCAGGCTCCCGGTGTTCTGAGCCCAGATTTGATTAATGAATTAATAACATGGAAAAAAAGTTACAGCTGTTACAGCATTATGTCACCACCTCATGCCTACTGCAGAAAACACTCTGTGCCTTGGCAGGGAAGATAGGCAGAAGAGCCTATGAGAAGATGGTAGAAAAGGAGCGATGGTGGTGTCTTACAAGAATTTTCCTCACAAACTTGAAAGAGTTATGGATGGCATGAACTCATTATCAGAAATTGATAGTTTGGTCCAGGTTGGATGGTTTTCAACAGGGATGCTGCAAAGGACCCAAGCCTGGAGGCTTTCTGCTCTGAACTGTAAGATGTTTTTTGTGGCTTCGACCAATGTAAGAAGATGTGCAGGCTTCTTAACAAGGTGACTACCTAGTACAATTCTTTTCATGAATGGTTTTCCCTGTCTCATTCTTTGAAATACGTGGACTGTGTTTCTTGTGGGTTTGGTCCAATTCAGAGTCTGTTTAACCCAGTCTGATGGATGTGTGCTTGACATGGGCAGTTCAGGTAATTTCAGTCTGGCAACTTGAAAGCAACTGAAAACATACCCTTACAGTGAAAAAGCTTATGGAAATCTCTTGGGTGCCTCATGGAAGCAGCATCCAAGTAGATTCAGCTGTGATACCAATGAAGAGATGAACAGATCTGTCACCACATTGGCACAGAACACGCTTGGGGAGTGCTATGGAGAGATCAGGGCTTTGCTGGTCATTCCCGTCAAAGCATCTGTCAGTGGTGACTAGATAACTGCTCCTCTAGCATGTGCTGGGAATGCCACTATGGATCAAATGTCTTTTGTCATCTCTGAAGGCATTCGTCTCCCCTAGCTTTAACTCTAGACAAGTGCAGGGTGCACAAGAACCCTGGGCTGCCCTTCTGCCTTATAGGAATCTGTCATCCATATGAAGGGTTGACTGCCTTGGAGGGAGAGAATGAGGGGAACTTCACAGATGTGTAATATATTCCCTGGAATGTCATGGTTTGCGGGAAGCTGGTTGGTCTGGCAGTCAAGAGATGCTGTGAGGAGCAAAAGTACTGTAGGAAAACGCTGTCAGCACTCTGTCAGTACTCAGTTCTGGAGACTGTCCCTAGCCTGAGCTAGGACTATCAGGAAGGTGGGAAGTTCTTGGGAGGCCAAAAAAGAAGAATCTGTGAGGCAGTGCCATTTTTTCAGTAACTTCACCCTGAAGTTATTTCTTGTCACTCAGATCTTCCATCCAAACCTAGTTATTTTCTTTAAGAGAAACAAACTCAGGAAATCTTTTATCAGCACAGTTGGATCATCTCATGATGGTTTGACTAGTCCTTATCAATCCTATAATCCCATCCATTTGGAGGATATGTGATGTCATCATGCTTGTTCAATACTTGTTCCTAAGCCCTGCTTCTTTGTCCTGCATTGGTGATCTGCATAATACATAATCTGCATAATATTTTACAAAGACAAAGGATTTTGTTTTGTGGAAGTGGTTTTGCCTGTGTGCCTCTCCCAAACTCTTTTCCTAACTCTGCCCCACCTAATGTAAGGAAGAGCAGAGTATCCATGGGCTCACAAGGAGTGTCATGGTGGCTTACTTCCTACTGGCATGTGGGATAATGGGTATGTGAAAGCCAATGAAGAGAGACTCCAGCCTGTGTTGAAAGTCAGTTTTGGTGTTACAAGAACAGTCAGTTTTGGTGGAAGTGGCTGAAACATAGGAAAATACCAACATTAATGACAGTAGTGCAAAATTGCAAGGAGGTATATGGCTCTGGGCTGAAGTTAAATGTAGAGGTGACTGGCGGGCCAAAGAGAGGCCAGCCCTGGGGCTGAGCAAAAAGCAAGAAACAGCCAGTCAAAGAGGTGAGAGTATCAGCAGAGCTGCCTGACTGGGATCACTCACCAAGGCTACAATCACTGAACAAGGGTGCAAAATCAGCAAAAATTGAGCCTGAGAGAGAAAGAACGGGGCTAGGTTGTTCATATGATGGGGGGAAATGGGGGCAGAATAGAAGGCAAAGCATATGACAGGGCTGTTCGGGCCCAGGATGGGCATCAGCTCAGGAGCATGACACCAAATCTGCTAGGGCTCTGTGAGTGGGTTTGCCTTGCTTCTGCAGCCATGGTAGTGGGATGTGACCCCCAGCATCACTGAACAAGTCCCCTGACATGGCAGCAGTGAATGTGATTTAAATTAGCAGCTCCGTTCATCAGAATCTCAGAAAAGGCCATTTAAGGAATCTCAGTTGTGTCCACATCCCTCTGCAGCCCTCCAGACAGGACTGAAAGACATAGGAAGGTCACAAACTGCCTTTCCACTTCCCAGGAAGAGCTCTGCAGGCCCTTTCCCAAGCTCCTGCTGGCAGGGTCTTTGAAGTCGACTACACATCTCACATTTCAGCACACCCCACACTCCAGCACACCCAGCCACTTGGTTCAAACTGGGAGGTGACCCTCACCATTTCCAGGCAGCAGGAACACACGCCACCAGACCTGTCAGTGCAACTCAGTCCCACCAGAAGTCATCCCAACTCCAAACACTAAATGGGGAAGCTGCCTGAAAAATGAGGGAACATTTTTGCATCAGGAATTACTCAAGGCTTTGATATAGAGTGTTCTCAAATATTTATTTCAGTGTTCTTATAAATGTTCTATTTGAAGAAAAATATTGTAATTGGCCAACATTCCACAGAAACTAAATATTTTGCTGTAAGGCAGTACTTCCTTCCCCCGCCTCATAGAGACTTAATTCCTTGCTGATTATATGGCTCAGGTTCTGGCCATGATGAGGGCTTCCCTGCACTGTTCACATGTAGCTAAGGTCTTAATCCAGCCACTGTCATAGCAAGGGGGAGAAAAGAATTTATCCTTAGTTAATCCTGGGAAAAGCTTTCCATCTGACAGACTTATCCACTGAGAATGAGGAGTATGAAAGAATGCACATTGGAAGAGGATGGGACAATTGGAGGGCAGAAGCCAAGCCTCCCTGCCCCCCTGCATCAGCTGTGCAGGGAAGGGGTCACTTGCCAGGAAG
>VYZR01001212.1:11840-39454 GCA_013400675.1 Oxylabes madagascariensis | reverse complement strand
AATTGTTTGTCATGTGGCATTTGTGATTTAATCACTGTAGGATCTGATTGTCACATCTGCACAAACAGCTGCATTTATCTTGCTGATCTCGTTTTGAGACTTGATTTTCAACTGCATCTTGACTGTACAGTGTCTGGCATATGCATGCCGTGTGACTCAGATGTTGCCTTTCTTGCTGTTCCTGTGGATGTGTCAAGGTTGGATTGATTACCAGCTGTGTACAAGGAATTGTCTGTTTTTTCGGTCAAGGTGGTAGTGCAGACCAGGCAGAGAGCTGCTGAGATGCTTTTGCTTCCCCACTGAGTAATGCAGTTTTATTCTCTGTGGCTTGGGAGTGTGGTAGATGTATGTTAAACTGTCAGTTCTACTGGGCTGCCTTTCAACCAAGGGGTAAATTAACATGAAACCTCTGCTCCTTTATTTAAGGTGACTCCTGAATATTTAGAGGTATTTTGTCCTTTCTTTTTCAGCATAAAATCAAAATGTTATCTTTGCCCTTACAGCTTTTGCCATAATCCACATATAAATGAGGTGATAAAAAGTAAGGATTAAATAAATCTTTGCTAATACTTTTTGATTGGCTTAATCAATAATTAATCATCTCTTAGATGAGGCTGTAGCTTGTGGAGTAGATATAATTGGATTAACTGCTGAGCGGCCTTTGGAGCTTTGAAGAGATTAAAATGGCTGTAAATCCTGTAATTAAACTGCCACAAACAAAAGCAATAGTATTAGAATCAGTCAGCTTTTTTTAAATGAATCAGCAAGTCCTTAACACGCCCCTAGTAGTGGTGTAGGCAGAGTCTGTTCTCTTAAATGATTTATTTCCTTCAACAAGATGAATATGTATCAAATCATTGTTTTAATTGCTTGGGCATATATTAGCCAGAATGGCAGGTGAAATTTTAGGAAGAACTGGCTGTCAGAGAGCTCTCAGAAGGAAAGCTAGTTTGTGTATCCAAAACAGTGAACCTGCTCCTTGTCTTGAGCCTATTAGGCACTGACTTTTCATGGTGTCTTTAATCGGCTAAGTAGGTTTGGTCTACATGAATGAAGTCTTTATCTGTCCTGCTCTTCCCCTCCCACCTGTTTGGGAAGGTTTTTTGTGCCTTTTTCTTCAAAACAGAGAGCTTTCGCAGGAATAACTTCCTTTTAGAGGCTCATTGTGTACTGAAGCATATACTGTATGTGACTGTATTATACACATGGGAATTGATATGTGTGCACATGCTAATATGGATTCTTTTCTTCAATCTCTCACAGAGATGAGCTCATAAAGCCAATGGGAGTGCGTCCGGATGGAACAATGGCTCCTTTGGAGGAAGCTGTCAGCCAGTACCATACCAACAAGCAAGAGAGCTCAGATTCAGACTAAGGCATCACCTGCTTCACTCTCAATTCTCCCCTAATCCACACTTCTCTTTAGAACCTTTTTTATCCTCACATTAGCCAGCATCACTTTAACTGTTCTATTATTGGCATACTTAAATGATGGGTCCTGTGCTGTAATGTCTGAATTTTTATTATGTCTGTTTAGAGAACATATCAATTTATTAGTTTATGATCTTTATTAATTTAAAATTAAACATATTTGAAAAGGATAAAAAGTGAAAGCCTACAGTGTAAAATAAAGTCCACTTTCATTTTCCAGAATCCTGTTTTCTGAACTCTGTAGGTTTTTCCATTCTTGATAATCTTTTGTATTGTCTTGCCAGTCTTCCTCTTTATATAATTGTATTAATGAAGTGTGTTTACTTAATGGCATTAGGAGCAGAGGGTGTTTAGACTTAGAAGTCCGATTGCCCTTGTGAGGCTGCTTTAGCTGGCATTGAGCAGTGATTTCAAAGCTCCCATTTTTAAAGTGCCCTGGGGTTTCTTACTGCTACAAACTTATCCAGTTAAGCTGCTGCTTAAGATTTTAACAATGTGTCAGTGACAGACTGCTTCTAAAACTGCCTTTAAATTGGGAACAAGATGATGTATGTTGTATGTCCTCCCTCCCTCCCTGGTTAAGACCACACCAATATACCCCTTCCTCCTTTCTTTGGTTAAGTAAAAGCATCCCTATTGAAAATGGTGTTCAAGTATTGCTCTTAAATGTTGCCATGAATGGGAGGGCCTGGAGTGCATGTGCCAGTGTTCACTGAATTGGAGTCTACTTTTGGAGATTAACTTCTGTGCCTCACTTGAAGGGAAGTCAAACTAATCAACAAAGAAATATTTCCCCTTACAGAGAACTTAGGAAGCAATGGGATAGAGAATGGGTGGGTGGAAAGGAGAAGAAAGTGTCCCTTTCAATTCTGTGCTCTTTCAAAACAAAGATTAAAGTTTTACGCGTGCTGCACTGCTGTTGTTGCCTCTTTGCCTGCTTGGTTTCTTTCTGTGTGTTTCTCCCGGCATAAATTACATGAAGAATAACCCATGCCCTAGTTTCTAATTTCGTATTTTGTGCAGAGGCTTAAACATGCCATTCACTGGGAACGTTTCAGAGGTTGGTGATGGTTCACCAGTTTGTTCCCTATGACTTGACACTGGTTCTCTGAACTAAGGAAGTTGGTTTTCAAAGACCCTGTGAAGGGGAATTTGGTATAAAATTGTACCGTGGTTGCTTATGTGAGGAGCTTCTACAGATGATCTTAGCCTTTCAGAAGAACTGAAAAGAAAAAAATACTGCACTGCTGTCCTCTCAGTGGTTCAGTTTGTGTTTCCAAAGGACACTGCCCAGCCACAGCAATGTTGTTCCTGGTGCATATGTAATATGTAATGTCATACCCTCTCTATGTGACTCCTAAAGTGGAAGAGTTGTCCAAGAGCAAGAGATGTGGTTGGCTGCACCTGAGCTGGGTCTCAAAAAAGTAATTCCGGGTTTAGCATCATGCACTGACTACTCTGAGCCCAGCTCAGGCAAGTATTTTGTGCCCTACAGGTGCAAAGAATTTGTGATCCCTCCCCAAGGAGCAAAACTTCCCCAGCCCTGTTAATGAGGAACTGTCTTGGTGTCCGCTGGGGCTGGGGAAGGAGTTGTTTGTCATGAGTTTCTATAGGGGCTTCTTGCTGTAGAGCACTAAGTACAGAGCATGAAAAAGAGCAAAATCTCAATTGTTGCTTTACAAGCTGTAGAATATGCACCTACAATTAGCTGGCTATAGGGATTAATGAAACAATAATGGCTCTAGGGACCTTGTTACAAGCAATGTAGGATGAAGCTCTTGTGCTCTGCCTCCTGTCATTTACCACAGGGCAGGCACATTTGCAATAAATAGGTGTTTAGTTTATCTTGGAAAACAGATGCTTGTAGAAGGTTCTACAGACATGAGATGCTGCTTCAATTAAAAAGAAAAAAGTGGAGACCAAGCATAGGAAGTTTTGCCTGAATCCTCCAGCTCAAAGAGTGGCTGGTAGCTGGGTTGCCTGTAGCACACGTTAATGTAGATAAATGAACTTGTACTAGTGCAGTGCCCCAGAGCAGCTCTTGTTCCAAGGGAATACTTTGTGAAAAGGCTGCTGCAGACTTTGGCTTATCTTTGCAATGCAGCATAGGTCCAACCTTAGCTGCACTGGCTGGAGATCTGGGAATATCTTGGGACAAAGGTCCTTCAAATCAGCAGTGCCTCTGCTTCCTTTTGTGCTGGCTGTTGTTTTCAGAGTAACTGAGCACATGGTGGGATTTCTGTTGGATGGTGAGTCTGGAGAAAGGTGAGGTTAAAAAAAGGAGCTCCCTGGAATTTTTTGTATACTGTGAAGTTTTGCTCCTAAATTTATTTTTGAAGTTGAACCTCTAAAACTGGAGGCTTGGGCAGCTGAGTCTTGCTCAAACTGGCAAACTGGGCGGTGTGGTGAAGGGTCTCTAAGTGAAATGTCTCATTTTACCCCCTTCTGAATAAAATGTCAGTAGGTTTTCTAGTGGTGACTGTAAAGGTGTTACCCAGTGGGTTTTGGGGACATGAACCTTTCCCTCCCAATAAGTCTTCTACAGTCAGTCCCAAACCCAAGCTCTTGTGTTTCAGTCTTTACTTTGGCATCAGCAGTCCAAAGCAACACAGTTCTTACTAAAACTCATCGATGATTTGGAAGCTTTGCTTTTTTTTGTTTCCCATTAGAGTTATGAAACAAAAGATGATGGGAAATTGCTGAAATTCAGAATACTTTGTTCTTTTGCAAAATAATACAGATATATTTGTTTAAATGTTCATGAAAACTTCCTGGCAGGTATTCCCAAAAGCTAATTGAAACTTCATGTGCCCCAAAAGTGGTTTTCAGGAAAAGGTCATTTACAATCTGTTAAAAATGTTGTGAGAAAATAACCAGAACTTTAAAGAAATTTGCCGAAGAGAAAAACCACATTAGCTTTGATATTTTGTATGTACAACATTGCTGTATGTGTGTGTGGCCAAAGTGGATTTTTTACCCTGTATCTTGAGTTTTTCCAAGTACCTGAAAATCTGCAAAGGCTTAAAAAAAAAAAAAAAATAGAACGACTAAGCAATAGCATATTTTTCTTACAGTTCTTCAAATTGTAACTTTCTCCTACCTGGGTGAAAAATCAGTTGTCAAAGGTGGCTTTAAGGAAGAGAACATTACAATAAAGCTGTAGCATTAGTGGGTTGCCAAGTACCCTAGTCAGAAAGCGGAAGGTAAACCCCAAAGTACACAAGATCCCAAATCTCCTGAAGGAGCATTCCACAACATTGTACTGCAACTTATTACCGTAAAACAGTTAATAAGATCCTGTGCTTTAATAAGGCTGGCTGTAAAAAGACTCTTCTACTGTTCAAACAGTTGAGAGCCAGACTTTGCTGGTCTTTGAGCAGCAAGTTAAACAGCTGCCCAGGTCAGATTCTTTTCTGCTCAAGCATAGAAAAGCAGTGATTTAATAGTAGTGCAAAGATGTGGCTCACTTTTAGACAAAAAAAAAAAAAAAAAAAAAAAAAAAAAAAAGGCGGCAGCTATTTAATCCTGCAAATGAAAATCCTTCTTGCATTAACATCTTAGTTACTTGCATGGGTCTGGCCCTTATGCAAAGTGTCAGGGAACATTTCTAGTTCTCCATGCAAAAGCTACATGCCACTCTGGTGATGCAATATTTAGACCAGGAATTTTGGGGGAAATGGATGTCCTTTTGGCTTTTCCATGCATCTTCCAGCTGTGCCTGGGAAGCAGCTCCCTCAGCACTGAAAGAAGAGCCTGCGAGGGTGTGCTGGAAGTCCTTCCCGAGCTGTGGTGCCAGCCTGGGGTGAGCTGGGGCCCGGGAGCCCATCCCGCCTTCCCCGCCGCCTGAGGGAAGCAGGGCAGGCATGAGGCTGCCAAGAGGCCGGGCAGAGCGGGAGGCCCAGGTGGATATGAGGTGAAGAAAAAGGTGGTGATTGTAGTAAAGCTCAGTGTTTTTCAGGGCTCCTCCTCTCACCACAGCAGTGCTGGTGAGTCCAGTTAATCCTCTGCTTTTCCCTGCTGCTCGGCCCCGTGGAAGGCTGTGCCTGCCTTAGGTTATTGCCCTCGGTTCGAGGCCTCAGGAGCGCGGTGGGTGCTGCACGTCAGTCCCGCACGCGGGGGCTGCCCCGTGCTGCTGTGCCTTGCTGTCCTTGAGAGCAAGCCCCTCTTCCTTGCTCTGTGTGAGTGAGGAGGAGGGGGTCCTACAAGAAGGGACCAAACTAAATTCTTGGGAAGGAGGTAGGAGCAGCTCTGTCTCCTCTCTATGCAGCATAGGAGCTACTTTCAATTCCGCCATGAGACAACTCTAAGGACCGGGCTGACCTGCAGCTACTCCCACCCCAGGGGCCTCTGGCCAGGCTTGAGGACAGCAGCTGCAGTCTGTCAGGTAGGGAAAAAACCCCAAACCCCAAATCTGACCATTGCCACAAGCAGTCCTACAGCATCATCTGACAGCACATGGGTCAGCTCAGCTCTCTGTCCTGGCTGGGAGCTACAGGGTCCAACAGGACCAGCTAAGTTCCACAAGCATCCCGGCTTTCTCCAGAGCAGGCAAGAGCACAGATCACTGAGCTGCTGACGTGCCTGGGAATCGATCCCTCCGACAGCATGCCAGTCTCTGTGGGGTACCTAGGCAGGCTTTTAGAGTTTGGTGAGGAAGGAATTATTCAGACCACCCATCTTAGCTGGCTAAATTACCCGGATAGTCTCTTCTAACTCCTTTTCCAGTCACGGATGAGAGAGAGGACAATTCAGAGTAAGGCTAATTTGGGTGCACTGAATGACCCTCTGCAGGAGCTTTGCTTTCCCTCCCTCGACTACAGAGGGAGCCTGGGGAGACCAGCTGGTTACATTTAACTGCTAAATTGGTTGCCAAAGGATGGGTGGTGAGAATTTCTTCCAGTTTCCCCTTTGCCATGGACAACACTCTTCCCACAGCAGGATGCTCGCTTGCTCTCTCCTGCAAATTTGGAAATTGCTCTGTGCAGTGGGATACATGCCCCCAGGAGCCACCATAAGATAAAAGCTGCATCACACCCCTTGGCAGGTGCTGTATAATGCTGTGTGCAGGATTTCATGCGCTTCCTGCTTAAACAGGTTCTTTAAAGCAGCTTTGCTTTTGGGAGCCTGTTTAACAACTTGCCTTGGTATAAGCCAAGTTTTACATACACTCTGAAATTTGAAAAACCAAGTGAAACCTCCAACAAAAATTGTAACTTGAGAGGGACAGATAATAGAAAAGACTTTTAAGTTCACTCCAGATGTTACAAATGGAGAGGAAGGTGAAGCCATTCAAAATAAACCCTGCTGAGATTGCCCCTTCCCCTTTGCCTGATAAACCCATTACAAATTAAAATAAAAGCAGCCAAAATCATCGGGCTTCAGGACATCCATTAGCCCTCTTTTACATTTTAGAGCTTGTAACAGATGCTGACGGTGGCTGTTAGTCCTTGTCTAATCAAAAAGCCCAATTCTTCATTCTAGAAGCTTAAAATACAAGTTTCTGCCAACAAGAATTCAAACCTGAACCTAAACTACCAGGATTCTCAGGCTTCAGGATTATTTTACGCTCAAGAAGTGAGTTTGCCTGGTAAATCACAGTGCTGTGGCACGTCACACTTCCAAAGGCATTTGAAAAAAACAGTAGTTTATTAGTAGGATTTTTTTCTTTTTTGAGAAGAGTCTACTGACTGTTTGGATTCCCTCCTGTATTCCCAGTCCCCAAATGTTCATAACACCCTGTTGGGGAGGAATAATTCCCATCCAAGTTGTAAAACACACTTATAAGTAGATGGGAAAAGCATGAACAGAGTTGTAAGGAAAACAAAATGACCAGGAACAAGATCTTATTTTGCATGCTTCTCACTGATGTATTTTTTCCCAAATTAACATATTTTAAAGACAAGCCTTTTTTTAAAAAAAAAAAAAAAATTCTGCTATCTGCCTGAACTGTTCTCAAGCTTTGAACTTTTCCATCCTTTCTATTGATTATGGCCAAGTGACCCATATTTAAAAAGTATTTACAATAAAATTATAGCACTTTCTTTTGTGCTGCCAGCTTTCCCAGTGAAAAGCTAAAATGTTTTAAAATTGTCACTTTTTGACAGAGGTAATGGCTGTAATATATTTAGTCTCTTCCCCCTTGTTGTGCTTAAAATGGCTATGCTAATAAAGGGCACAGCTGTCGATACTTTATGGCCTGCTGGGGGGAAGAGGGGGAACGAAGGCAAAAAACAGATTGACTGTGTGTCAACAAATGCAGCTGGGAAAGAAAAAAAGAAGCCCCTTGAAGGCCCCTGCAACTTAAAGTCCAAGATAAATGATGTCCCTATGCTTAAAAAAAAATGGAGGTTGGAATTCAATAAAGGGGAACTGAAAAGGAAACTGCTTAAAACTGAAAGCCTTTTCTCTGCCTCTAGACAGCTTACAAGAGAAATGAGCAAAACTGACCACAGAAAGAGGGTGAGCGGCCAAGAAAGAAAACAAAAGCCTATCCTGGAAAATATATTGCATCAAAGAATTATCTGAAGTGCACTGCGGCCGGCGGGCGGAGCGCATACAGTTTAATGGAGATGCAGCAACTTTTACAGGCCGCCGGCTTTGGGGGAGCTGGCAACTTTGTGCCAGGGAGGGAAAAGGGGAGCTGGAATTATTCATATCAAAGCAGTAAGAGTGGGACACAAGGGCAGTGGGGTGATGGTGGATGTCCTTCCTTGGGGAGCCGGACTGGGCCGTCCCCATGGCTTGTGCTGGGCCACTGAGACTCATGTCTTGAGGCCGCTCCTGAGGCAAGGAGACAGCAACAGCAGGGCTGGAAGGGGTGCAGGGATGGGCAGCTGGAATTAATGCAGTGAGGAAATGGCAATATTGGGTGCAAACCTGCAAGAATCAAGCAGTTTTCATTCCCCAGGTCATGAGGTAGCTGGTTTGCATGGAGGCAAACTCCTAACAAAATAACAAGTGTCAGGGAGCCATTTGTTCATTGGCATTTCTTGAACAATTGTGGAAGATGAGGACAGTTTTCCCCCAGCCTAAGGCAAAACGTCTCTGTAAGTGTGGCTTGTGTTTCCCAGAGATGTCCTGAGACCATGGCCTGGCTGCACCAGTGGCACCAGACCTGCTGTATCCACCTGCTGAGAACCAGGGTCCAGGCATTCCCACTGCCTGTTCTGGGCCTGGAAAGAGGCTTCCTGTAAAATAAATCCTTGGCAGCAGACGAGGCCAGGAGAGCTGGTGAGCCTACAAACAACCTCTGCTTCTGCAGTGGGAGGAGATGCAGTCTGGGGTGGGTTATCCTGCTCTGAGGAACTGTCTGCTCTTCTCTTTCACTTTCCCACTTCTGTCATCCTTTACTCCCACCACTTTTTTTTTTATTTATTTTTCATTCAAGGCTTTTTTTCCCTGGTGTGTTGTTCCCATTGAAGAACATCTGGAAAAGGAAGTCAAATGGAAAAAAAAGAGTTACCTGTTTTCTCAGTTCCTCAATTTTTGCATGTGTGTATGTATTCTCTTTAACCTCTGCAAATTCTTTAAAAACGGGAGGAAGGAAAAATAAGTAACTGAAGACAAGGCAAAATCAGGAAATTGAAAAAAATCCTGAAATGAAATGGAGCAGTCAAGTCAAATTTTTATGAAAGCAGTAGGACATTAAAATGGCATAGAGAGTTCTCATTCCCTTCTGTAATTGTTGGAAAGAGTTTTAAAAGGCTATAATTTTTACTATTCTTACTAAATTTCACTTGGTAGAACTCATGCACCATTAGAGATCAGTATCTCCCAGTGATGCTGTGTTTGTGGGATGACCAGTTTGGCTTTGGTTTTCTCCAGACAAGAGTGAAATTGAGTATGGCTGATGTGCAAGAGGAAAAACTGAAAGGTTGCTGTGCCCAAGGACAGCAGAGTTAAGAGATTCCATCACCCACAACTGGGACTGACTTCGGGAAGCTAACCTCCTTGCCTGTGACAGTGATTCCGTGTGTGTCCCACTTCCTCTTTGTAGTTGACAACTGGGGAAAAATGGAGAAAAAGAAGAGAGAAATATCTGAACTCTGAGTGTGTGATACAACAGATGTGTTCACTGGTGTGGGTTGGGCTGATTCCACAGGCAAAGGTTCCCCTGCAGCTGGGCTGGAGCTGGGAACACATGAGCCCTGCTGGACTAAGAGGTCATGTTATGAGAAGTAATACTCAAGCTGTGTGGCACATGTAGCACGACTGTAAAGTAACTCAGCAGTATCTGAGCTGGAGCTGATGTTGGAGAACATTCTCCACAGGAAAATGCCCAACAGGGTTCTGTAAGCCCTGTGGCCCTAGGGGACTTGATATCCCATGTACCCATGATTTGGAAAACAGCCTGAAGGGGCTGGAGATATCACAGAGGTGGTGTGTGATGGTCAAAGCCAAGAAGTTATGCAGAGGCTGCACAGTCCCTGCACAGGGAGTGTGTGAAAGTGCCACTTGCCACAGGGAGATTGATCCCTTCATACAGTGCTGGAGAGACCATGGCTGTGGCCAACTCCCTGCGCATAACCCACAGAACTGTAGAGGCCTGGAAAAGTCAGGGAGATGATTTACAATCCTGCTGCTCAGCACACTCAGGGGAAGGCTGAGAGGAAGCTGTGTGGGAGCCAGAGCAGATGGGTTTTTGTAACTTTTTCTTTGCAGGCCAGCACAATTTTCCAGGGGAGATGAAAGCCCAGGATAGAGGCTGTTGATCTCACTGACTCGCTTTGTTTAATTATCATTTGCAAACTGTTTAATAGGGGCCTGTAGACACCAAGAACCACCAAGAGCCAGAGGTCGACAACCACCAAATATCTCTGTAGGAAGAAGGTATGTAAAACTTTCATTTATTTAATGGAGCTGAAAAATGCTCAAAATAGTATTTCATGTGCATAATTGGGCATTTAAGTGACAGACTGTGAGCTCTGGTGGGCTTTGCTATCATGTGAAGCTCTTTGGTTTGTCAACTCACTTTTGAACCTGGGCAGCCTGGCCTGCTGCTGTCATTGGTGTTCCATGTGCTGAGGGGTCTGGGGACCCTCAAAATGTCTGTACTTTGGACCAGCTGCTTCTAATGCAGGTTCTCATGTTCAAGCCTCTCACATATGGTGTTTCCCACAGTCCTTCTAAACAAAAAAAATCTCAGCGAGCAGCAAATGAAACTTTGCCTCTTGTTTCTAATATTTATTTATAATTCTGGGCACATTTGGATGTTGTCCTCATTTCTGGGTCTGTCAGTTTTACTGGTTAAAGTTGTCAAGATATCATGTCTCAGCCAGAGCCTGACCTTTGGGACTCGTGTTAGTTCTCTTTTTTTCAATCCCCGTGGTGTGTGGGTGCCTCTTCCTCCCTCCAGGCTCTGCTGCTCTCTGCTGGTCTCGTTCAGCTGCATGTGGTTTTCTCAGAGGTGTCAAGTCACCTCAAATTTAACTAAAGGAGGCAGGGACAGCGGAGGGAAGGGTTCAAGTGTGCCCTTTGCCTTTATAAAATGGGAAAAAGGGTTTGGGGTCAAGCTAGTACCTTCTTATGTGCTATTAGAACCTGGGCACAGATTTGTGGGAAATGGGGTTTACTTCTTGTGTGCTGGAGCAGAGGGTCTTTTTTAACAGTTCCTTCGGTCATTGTTTTATTCTTCTCATAACACCAGCACTGTGTGGAGGCACATGGGTGTTCCCATCTTTTCCCTGTGTGCCTTCTGGTGGTTTTAAACCTGCTGGCCAGTTTAAAATGCATCAGTCAGCACAGCGAGGGTGTCAGAGATAAATCAATCCCACGTTTAATGAAAATCTGTGCCCTAGAGGAAAAGAGAGGTGCAAAATAGGCCTCCTCCAAGGGAAAGACTCCAGTACATGCTTGCAGTTTGCTGGAGAAGAAATTCCCATGCAAATACCCCAGCTCAGCCAGTCCCCAGGTCCCCATAAGACAAACATCTGCAGGCGGCCAGATGTTAACCCTTGCAATGAACCACAGCAGGTTTTCTCTACTTCCTCCCTGCTCCTTTTCCTCTCCTCTCCCACAAACACAGTCACTGGCTTAACCTTGCCAGATGATGTTTAGAGGTGAGTTTACAGATGCTTAGAGGACATCTGGGGGATGTGCTAGAGCTCAGGGCTGCACCTAAGGCAGGCCTGGCTTCTTCACTCTAGAAAGCAGGTCAGCCCACCCAGGAGACCTGTCTTGGGAGGAATCGCTCATCCTCCAGGGCTTCCCATCTCTACACTGACTCCAGAGCAACCTGCAGCAGATCATAGACCTGTTTTTCTGACAAACCCTCAAGTTTAATTTTAATACTGCCTCTAACTCTGGTAGTTAGATCCCAAGGCCTGCTCCCAGCAGATGTTTTTCCAGGTGAACAAGGAAAGCTGTTCTGCCCTGCAGCAGCCCCTGAGCTGCCTGGTGAGGTGTGAGGTGCTGCAGTCAAGGAGCTCAGAGTGACTGTGCCACCCTTGCTCACACTGTGACCATGGTCACCCTGTGTTTCCAGCTGGGAAGGGAGCTCCCATACACAGAACCTGACAGATACACACACACATGCACACGTGGGTGCCCAGGTGTATTTTTAGCTCTGCTGCCAACCCTTCAGAGCGAGTTATGAGATGGCTAAGAGGGACTTGGTCCAGACTTGTGTCTCTGCCACAATGCCAGACTCTGGATCAGCACTGGGCAGGTTCTTCCATCTTCAGCTCACCCTTAGATGGGGACAGCAGCTGCAGGAGCAATCTGTGGTGTGAGTAACTGCAGCATGCAGCTCTGAAATACCTTCTGCTCACAGACCGTTGTATCGCCCCAAAGGAAGTTGAGCAGATTGCCAAGGGAGGATGTGACAGTGCAGGATCCCAGAACTGTGAAAGGATTTAATCCAAATATTTGAAGGAGTCAGCCAGTTGGATCCCGAAGGAGGGACACTGGTGCAAAGCCCTTGCTGGGTCTCTGATGCTCAGAAATCTTCCTAACAATCCCTGTGTCATGAATGCTTGGGTGAGGAACTATATAAAAATACCAAAAGTATGTTATGCAATAAGGTGTTTGGGGTCACAGGGGAGACCTTGCAAATCTCGAAATGAGGCATTTGCATGTAAAAAACCCAAAATTAAAAAAAAAAAATAAAAATTGTAGCTTCTTTCAGCTGCAGCCTAAACTTTATGCTAAGTTAAATCTCCCCAGCCCTGGGCTGATCCCTGTAGCCCCTCCAGGGTTTTCAATGCATCCAACAATGAAAGTGAAATCCAATCCCATCCAATTAGAGGAAAATGAATGGCTCATCTACAATAAATGGGCTCTGAATAACAATAAGCCAACAAGAGAGCAATGAACTGGAGACAGAGTACAATCTTCCTGAATGTTAATCGACAACTAACTCCACAAGCTTCTTAGAGGTGGAAAGAATTGGAGGAAAATAGATTAGGGAGGCTTTAGAGCACATTGCCTCTTAACTGCTTAGGCCTCACATTTTTACCTAAATACAAGAATGTTTCTAATGCTGCCTTTTGCAGGGTGAAGGGTTTGTTTATGTGTGATGGGCTGTTTGTTCTCAAAGTTAAATGTTTTCAATTAATTTATATTTTGACATGGTAGGTCCTACTGTATAGCCTCTAGTATTATTTCATTGTTTCACTTATTCAGAAGGTCATTTTTAAAATTGCAAAGTAAAATGGCAGAAGCCTTGGAAAATGCTTTCTGTAGATCTGAGGAATGGGGCTGAATGAATCCAGGAGTTAGCCTGAGACTGAAAAGAAGCTGGAGAGGTGAAAGGATAAGGAAAACCCTGTAGTTCAGTGGTTGAAGAGCTGTTCACACAACTCCCCCGGTGCTGCTTGTTGGTTGCCCCTAGACACCTTTACACCTGCCAAGGCCTGAAATACCTGCAGAGCAGCTCAGCCGCTGTTTGCCACTTTCCTCAGCCCCACAGGTAATTTTTGTAAGAACAGGGAAGATGCCAGGTGTCCTGACCCATCACTAAGAAGCTCCCACAGCCACGCAGGCTCCATATCCAAGGCAACAAGGTCTCACCCAGCTGAGTTGTGTTGCCAATTCTCTCTACTCAGCCTGTTAAATCCCCACTAACCTTTGGGGTTTTATCCCCTCCAGACGGGCAGAGAGCTTATTCAGCTTACCCAGCACTGCCATCCCCTCCTGCCAACCTTCATCCACAGGAGCCAACTCAAAGGCCACGGAGACCAGGTGAGAGCAGACTCACCTCACTGCAGGCTGGGTACCCCCACCTCAGCTATGGGGGTAGAGGTTTGATCCTCTGGGAACCAAAAGTTCCCCAGTGCTGCTGGGGACAAAAGATGGTGTGGAGAGGTCCGTGCAGAAAACAGAACGGGGTAACTTTTAAGCTGAATGATGCTTTAAGTTTTATCTTTTTAATATATTATATTAGCAGGATTTCACATGTTGCATTCTTTATCACAAAGGTCTTCCCAGAAGCAGCTCCTAATTTGCTGTCTTGTGGTCTAAAAAGCTGGCAAACAGGTCCATAGGAAACCAAAGCCTGTCCTTTCTCTGTGAGATGGAAACGAAGAGAGGAGCCATATCCCCCTTTCCCTCTCTTTATCTGCTGTACAAGCAATGGGTCGTTTGTTGTATTCTTTCAGAGCAGTAAGAATTTGATAGGCATATCGATAAGCTATTAAGTAATATACATGCAGAGCTAAAGGGGATTTGGAAGGGAGAATTATTAATTTTTAAATTAAATTACAATTTTGTCTTGGCAGCATTAAAATAAATTTCCAAAGACCATTGTCTGTTTGAACAAAGAAAGGAAAGGAACTGTTAGAAGCAGTTTACACAGCTCAGATATGAGGGGTTGTGTGTGTAAATAAGACCAGTGCTGGTTCTCAGCATGTAGCACAGAGAACACATTTGCTGCAGTGTGCCGGGCATGCTCTGGCCAGCACTTGGGAATAACAACACACCCTGCTAAAGCTTAGCATAGAGATCAAGAGATGACAAGGGGAATTTCAAACTTCACAAATGCATTTTTTCTAAAAACTAATTTTAACTGTGGGACAGGACAAGGCAGTGGCCAATAGAAACCTTTGGGTTTGTCCATTTCGGGACAAAATACTGTTTCTTTCCATTTCACCATCGTCAAATCACTGTCATCCTTCCCCCATCTTGCCTCCTTCCCTCAGCAGTAAATACAGAGCTTTTGCTGGAGTCTCCCACCTCGTTTTGTTTCTTGGCTTTGGCTGCCACTAACTGCAAAAGTGATTCTTTGGTTAGTTGGGGATTTGCAATGCAAGAGGGTTCTTCTGCAAGTCCTGGGAAAAGTTAGTAGTGCTTTAAGGTGCAGTATAATAAATTTAGACCAGGCCCAGGCACTTTAAGAAGCATTAAAAATCTTATCTCTTTAGCCTTATTGTGCAAAACTACATGGCTTTATGCTCATTGTATGATAAAAAGGGAATGGCACCAACAGGTTAATTTGTTGGTCTATAAAACCGGATTCTGGTAACTCAGTTTACCCCAAAGAGCAGCATCTGTTCCTGATGGTTGTGCCTGCAGAGACAGGAGTACTGCTTATGTAACAACTGCTGCTCATTGTGGGGGGTCACACTGAAGCTACAAGGTAAGGACAATGCTGATGAAGAAACCCAGTATTCTGTGAGAGTTTCAGAGCAGTCATTATCATTTAGAAGAGCAATATCCTGTGAAAACAAATTCCCTTTTCATAGGTGCTCATCACATTTTCATTTTCTAGCAGAACCAGCTCCACTTGCTCCTGTGACTATAATACCTCCAAAGCACTGCAGCCCAAGGGCTGATGTCCATTTTCTTTTGGCACTGGATCGCCTCTCCCATGAGGATCTGCACCAGGAGCTCCTAGGAGGCTCCTGCCCCTGCTTCACACAGTAGGCAGCTGAGATGCCCAATGGATGGACAACCTTCTCTCAGCCTGGAGTACTTCCCCACTGGAGACTTCAGCATCAGCCCTGGGGTAAGGTTGGCTGTGATTTGGAGGCTTAGGGCTGTCCCCATGTCCCCATCTCCCTGTGAACTCTGAGTGACAGCCTGGCCTGCAGCAAGCTGGCTGTTTCATTGGCAGAAAAGCACTTAGGACCCACTTGCAACATAAAGCTTAGCCTTGCTCGGCTATAGAGAAAGCTCTCTGCTGAGATCTGTGCTCATGGGATCAGTGTGCCCTGTCATATTTTGTATTCCCAACCTGCTGAAGAGGCTGATGCCCAGAGCAGAGAGCAAGGCCAGCACTACCCTGGCACTCTCACAGGACTGCTCCCCCTGGAACAAAGCGCTGTTTGAGATCGGCTTGGGCGGCCCATGGCTCCCTATGGGGATCTCGTTCATTTCAGAGAAAAATCTGGCAAATTTTTGCCTTTTCTGTCCTGACATTTGTGACTGTTCCCATGTCAGGAGGGGTAAGTCAGGGACAGAAAGACTTGGATCCTGCAGCTCCCAGCACAGTGCTAAGGCCAGACACCTTTCTCTTGAAAGAGAATCCATCTCTTTATGGATGTTGCATAATTTGCAGATTAATTATTAATAACTAACTCCTCCTATGTGAACCTGCTTTTGCTTTCCTCTCTGATGTTGACTGTCTGGGAAACTAAGATGGGTGAAAAAGCATTATAAATAAGGTAAAAATTGCACATGGGTAGTTCTTGGAGGAGGTGGATGCTCCTAATTTTTTAGGATTTTTCTAATACTGACATGAACACTTTTACTGACAGCAGGAATATCATTAGTCTGAAAGGGAGTTTTTACTGAGAACCATATTGTTTACTAAGTAATACTTAGAAAGAAAAGGATCTGTTTTAGAAGAACACTGGTCGGGATGGAGGCTTTATGTGCTGAACTGCGTTGCACATATGGGAACAAAAGTGGCCTTATGAAGATGGGAAATACTGCTCTACCCTGAGAGCAGATGTACCTGTCATGGCATCTATGCCCAGGAGAGGGTGGGGTTTAACATTTCGCACGTCAGTTATCCCTCTGAAAAAATGGAAGCAAATTTCTGTCACTAATTCCCAGAAGGCTTTACAAAGGGAGCCAAGGCTCAAGCCAGAGGTGGCCCTTTGGACCGAGGTGTAAAACAGTCATTGCAGTGCCCAGCTCCTTTTTTAACTTCAGGCACTCACCATCTCCCACATTTATCTTATAAACCCATGTTGTTTAGATGCAGATTCATTCCTGATACTGTCTTTCAAAGTCTCTTGGTAAAGCTTTCTGCAATCAGCTCATTTTTATTTGCGTGACTGACTATCAACAGTGGCAGACACTTGTTCCCTTGGATCTCGTAGGGGAGCTCAGCATCTATACCCACTGTGTCCATCCCCCTCCCAAAGTTCAGAAACTACCATAACGCTGTAATGCCGCTACAGCACCACCATCAGCAGGAAGCTCAAACTCAGACCCAGCTTTTCTAACATGCAACTCTCTGCTGCATCTTTATTGGCTGTAGCACTGCAGGAAGGAACATCTCAGATCTTGATGTGCACTTTTTTTCTGCTCAGCTTGCCTGAAAAGAGAGATTTTAGAATATCTTTGTCCTGGGGCAGTCGGGATTTAGCCTGCAAACTCCTGCTGCCTCCTTCACTTTCTGAGGTGTTGCAGGCCTGCCACATCCTTAGAGGCTGCCAGAGCATAGCACAGTTCATTTGAATTTGAATAAAGTACTGAACTTTATTTTGAGCCCTAAAATTCAAATCAGAATGTGATGAGCGCACGCCTGGAGGATGTGCATTTTAGAAAGAGCCACTGAGCCCTTTTTAGAGCTGTCCATGTTTCCTGTCTCTCTGGTTTAATCAGCTGGAGAGCAAATACTNTTTTTCCTGTCCTTTTGGTTTAATAAGCGGGAGGAAAAATAATAAAAAAAAAAAAAAAAAAAAAGCCTCTGCATTAAAACATTTCCCAAAATATGGACCTCGGTGAGAGATTTTCACTGGCATTTTTCTGTGACAGGGAAAAAGAGACTTCTTAGACAATATATCCTTGTTTCTTTTTAATCAAAATAAAATTTTAGTTAACTCAGAGAGGCTACTCTTAATATCTTAGGTTTAAGAAAAAAAAAAAAAGGAAAAAAAGAGGCAATCCCCCCACCCCCAACCAATAAAGTTTATTCCTCACTAAGATTTTGACAATTCAGGCAGAGCTATGTTGTTTTGGAAACACAGTCAAAACTGAAAATTTTCTCAAAGTTTGCCGTAGGAAAATGGTTGCTATATTTAGTGGGTGCCACAAAAAATCCTCAGTAGTTCATTAGAGAGAGAGAAAAAACAACCATCCGGACCCTGGAGTTATCCAGGGCTCCAAATTGGCAAGACTTACCAGGTAATCCTTTTTCACCAGACGTTTGCTGAGAAACTATTAAGCCAATCAAAGAATAATAAAAATGTTAATTATAGGCTTTGTCTCCCTACAGAACACATGGACTTTAATGCTTCTTGCAGAGATTCATCACATATGAGAATGTGATATATTTTTACTGCTACTTCTTGCTCTTTTACTCATCCAATACTGGGGTTTTCCAAACATGACGCTCTGAAAGACTAAATCCTTAGCTGGTAGAAATGGGATCATGCAGCTAATTCCCGCTGCAGCTATACTGATTTGCACTGGCTGCAAATCAGTCCTGTTGTATTACTTAGGCATAGAGTTGCTTTAATTCTTTATTCTTGTTTGATTTCAATTTCAAAAATAAAACTGTCTTACAAAGTACATGTTTACAAGTGAGTCAAAAACCCATTGCACAGAAACTATTTAATTGTAAGCAGGTTAGATCAGCTTTCCTATGATAACATCTTCTGATATTGGTGTCTCTTGTTCAGGCTTAAAACTTCACTTGCAAAATCTCCTTGTATTCCTTTGAACTCCCCTGGGAGATTAAAAAAAAAAAAAACCCTCCAGTTAACACTCCGTCATTTCATTTTTAAAGGTCATGCTTAGAGCTGGCAGTTGTTATAGGAGCTGTCCTCTGTAAAGAAAAGTCTTAACTAGCCAGGCACAGACTTAACCTCAACATGGAAAAACTAACATTGTCACTAGGATATGGAGAAACCATGGAGAAGAGCTAGCAACAGCCAGACCACGGCAGAATGAGCAGTCGGCATCTGCTCAGTGGGCCTTTATCATGCAGTGTTGTATGTACGATTCAAAATGCACAGGACGATTGTTGAAATGATGTAGACAAATTGACTCAAATTAGTTTAGCATGGGCCATGCAAAGTTTAAGCTTGTTGAGCCCAGACACATAGCAACAGCTCCGCGAGGCCCCGTGCTTGCGGCGCAGGCACACAACGGGCACTGCAGCCCACGTTCGCGCCCTTTGCTTTTGTGCCTGCCTGCTTCTTTTCCTTCCATTTTGCCTAGCTCTAGACAGTCTTGGCAGAAGCAAACCCTGCTGAAGACTATGCTAGCACTGATAATTTTATAGAAGTACTTGTGAGCTTTAATGTCATTTTATACTTCCTTAATCTTTTGACTGTTACTTAATGACAAACAAATCCCCAAAGATCTGGGGGGGTGGGGGAAGATTAAAAGGATTTTGAGATTGTATTCTCTGCTTTCAGTCAAACTGTCCCAAATCCTGCCAACACAATTCTCCAGTGCCCTATGACACTCCTCCCCAGACCACCAGGAGTGAGTTTCTTATTGTATTTACAGTAATCTAATTACAACTGTTCTTCAATTCAAAGCCAGCTTTGGTATACAGACTTTAGCAAGAACTCTCCTCTAGTGCAGATGGCAAACTTTAATCTTTTAAACTAACACAGAACACCCCCTTCCCCCCAAAAAATTTCTGAAATGCCTGTGTAAGCTACTAAGATGTATTCCCCCTCCCACACCCGCCAACACTTCACTCATCTTTTTGTTAAGTTTCTTTTGTGCCAATTTACTGCCTAAGGTAATAATAGAGTTTCTGAGAGATAATATTCTGCAAGGTTATAAATGATGGTAAAAGCAGGTTGCCTGCCAGAAAATTCCTTTTAAAAAAGGTATTTCTCTTAATATGTGTAGATACCTTAATTTTTTTAAATTCTCTCTGTTCTTTGTAGTTAAAGAAGGAGCTATGTAGAAAAAATATAGACTGAACGTTTTACTTTAGAATTAAATAGTCTTGGCTTAAAATTGTCATTACTCAAAGCCACTTGATGGAAATCTTAAAGCTGATTAACTTTATTTAGAAGAAACAGAGGACAAAAGTAGATGGAGTTTGTACATAATAAAAATGTCAAGAAAATGAAGACAGAAAAGATTGTTTTACATGAAGCAAAATACAAAACAAAAGTACACCCGCAAGGAATTAGCAAATCTGGACATTCTTAGTGTGTCACTGCAGCCATCTAGCTCTATATATAAGTATTGCACTGTTCACTTTTAGTTCCATCACAGGTTTTCCACTTAGGGCTTTTACAGTAACACTGTGTTTACCCAAGACACATTTTTGGCAAGTTTGAGGCATCTTTTCTCTTTTTCCTGTCTGGCATTTGACTTTGTGAGTTGTGCTCACGTACAGTCTAACCTGGAACTCATTGAAGTTAGTGAAATCTTCATTCAAAAAGATTAGGAATAATTTAGGTCTCCCTCATTATTGTGTTCTTTTGAAGATCTACAGAGGGCAGAAATAATGTGTTCTCATATCACATTTACAAGTGTTTCAAATACTCAATTTGTCCTTTGGAATCTGTCTGGTTTCTGTGAGATCCATCAATCATTTTGCTTTCAAGTATGTTATCAGCAGTCCTTGCCATGTCAAAACTGTTTTAATATTTAATTCCTCTTGTTGAGATTCGTTGCTCTGCAAGTAAAAATCTGCTGGCCAGTCAAACCTCAGCTATTTCCTACTGTTTTCTGTGAATCTTGAAAAACTAGGAACACAATAGTGTCTTTTCTGGTCTCACATTCAGTCTTGAAAAACTACTGCTAAAGCATCTTTGTGTTGTTTTCCTCCAAGCAAACTGTCCACGGCAATACTCAATAAATCATGCAATTATTTAGCTTGTAAAATCTTTGGCTTTCTAGATATTATCTATACTCTGCTTAATCCACAGAATAATGAAATAGCTTAGAAAAGTTCATATGAAAGAGTTAGAAAGAGCAGCTCCATGAAAACCTCCCAACTTCCATCAAAATGTCTTGCAAATGACAGATTGTACGTAGAGTTAATTTCTATGAGATCTAGCTTCAATTTTAATCTCTAAGATAATAAAGCTAATTCTCACAGTCCACTAATTTATCGGGTTCGACAATGTACAAGAAATACTCTGACCCTTATGAAAACAAAGTTGTTTACTAGTTTGGGAGATATTCTCATGTGAGGACTTGGGCTCCTCCAATGAAAGGAAAATGCTGCGTTGCTGCAGGGGGAAGTGCGGAGCAGGCATCCCGAAGTGTATGGATGCCATCTGCTGGCACTAAAGAATATGAACCCTTCATCCACCTTGAAGATGCGGAGGGTCAGATCTCATTTTACATATTGGCATGAGCCACTCACGTTATTCCATGCCTAAACTCATGTCAATAGAAGAATTAAATTGAGTTTATATAACCTCTCCTTCAATGGGTATCTCTGAGCTTCAGCATTAGGTCTGTCTAATGTTTTACGTCATCAGGGTGCAGTGATTTAGGAATAAAACGCATCTCTGCTTGCAGTTTTGCTGAATATCATGTTTAGATGTACTAATCCTCATGTAAGATTGTAAGACTATTGTTTCACATGCAGTGCTGCATGGAAAGGGTTCTGCCAGCAAAGCCAGGTTTAGCCCAGGCGATTTCATCTCTCTGGGTTTGTGACCTTTATTGCAGCAGTGCAAAGCACAACCTTCCCAAATTTGACCGACCTCCAAACTCACTGGACCTGAAAAACACCAGATATCAAATGGGTTTATCTTGCCCTTGCATGCCTTCTGGCTCCTGAGGAGTTAAGATTTACAGGCAACTCATTCTCTCTCTCCATAGCATTGCTCCAGACTCTGTAAAATGTCAGCGTGGATGGAACAGTTGGCATAATAACCTTCCCAAAGAGAAAGTGTGTGACCAGGGTGTGTGATTTAACCTGTATAGAAATGGGACTGATTTGGGTGGTTTTGCCTAGAAATGCTAGACTGAGTTTAGAGCGTGTGGTTTTAGTTTATAATCAGAACTATCATATTGTTATTTCATAATCAACAAGTAGTCAGAACATTCCTTCCTACATGTTTTATTGTCTTGGGTCTATGCATGAAGAAAGGGCACCACCTCCATCATACCCCCATAATGCACACTGGATATGTTACACTATATTTTTCCAAGGATGATCCATTCTTGTGAGGCTTTCCCCATTCCACAGTTCTTCTTAGAAAGATGTCTTCTTATTCTTTTTTACTCTAGGCACTTCATGTTGTTAGAGGTGACCCAGAGCCAAGCTAGCTGAGAAACTTGGCATTATTTAGCGCTCAAACTCTAAAACAGGGTCAGAGCCAACAGTGTGGTTAATGAGGAGTCAGCAAAGGGATATGACTAATGAAGGGAAAAGGATTGCAGAACTGCAAAGTCACTGAGTGCATTGCATGGCAGATAAAAGTTCTGTAAGTCCTTGTAACCCCAAGCCCACAGCCATGTTTTCTCCCTCCCACTCCTCATCCTCCTAGCACATCAAGAATTTCCAAATCACCCATGGCAGGACCTGGTAAAGCTGCAGCTCCCGCTGCTGGAGTTCAGGCCGACTGCACACACACTCCTCTGACACCCAGCCTCTCCCTGCTCCACACAGAGCTCAACAGAGAGTTGTACTGCAAAGTCCCCTAAGCAAGGACAGCAACCCCATCAATTCTTTCCTGCCAAAAAAGGTGTTTTCTGTGTCTTCTACAGACTGTTAACTGCATTACAGGAGTGAGTCAGTGCTTTAAAATGTAAGTAATTAATTATGCTGCCATCATCATCACTGGTATTATTTTTATTCTTAAATAGGAAAAAGAATTAAAGGAAGTATAGGGTTTGATTTGAAAAATCAGGAGAAAAAAGAAAACTCTACTCCACATAGAGAAGAAGGGTTCAAAACCATTGTGCAGAATTTAGTTGTGTATGGGATTGTATTTGATGAAGTTCAGAGGCTTGAGTCTGTTTGTGAAATCACATGGTTTCCTTTACTTTTGAATGTTCCTTTCATCCACTCAATATGCCAACTGTCAGTATGGAGTGGTCAGGCAGAGATCAGGCACAGCATTAGAAATCTCTATCTTCAAGTATTCACTCCGTAGCAATATCAGTAGGATTTTACTTTGTATTTGAAGGAGGTGACTTGTAGTTCAAAACAGACTTGAAGGTACTTCTTGTGAGTGTTTCCACACCTGTCTTACAATTCTCTGTTTCCTATTTGTCTTTTGATTTGTAGGAATAAACACGGTAACAGCAATAAGAGTCTCCAGTATGCCACTACCTTGATATGGCCAACTTGAGAGCCAGTGACAAGCTGATGGCTCTCCTGATTAGGAGCTGGCAGTGACCAGATCATTTACTGGACCTCAAGACATCAGGGAGTAGTTTATTGTTTATGCTACCACCTCTGAAAGTGTACCAAGAGTACCTGAAAGCATTTGTTCATCTATAACCTGATAATTAAATAGCTGTAACAAAGTCTGGAGGTCCCTCCTGATTTTCCAAATGCTTGCGTGTTTCATCAGTCCACTGGGAAGAACAAGGAAGCAGAGCAGGGACTTGAATGTCTAATTAGGCTGGTGGAAGGCATCCACTCAGCTCTGCAGAGACATCTTGGGAGAGAAAAGCAAGAGGTACTTAGTGCCTTCACATGCCTATATTTTATCTTTGCTTTGTTTGTAACCTCAAAAACATGGAAGGACTTCTTGCTGTGTAGATCTGTAAATCTGATAATGTTTTATTTCACAACAAAAATGGAGGCATGGTAGAGAAAAACCTGAGCAGTGACTTCATGCTAAGCACAGCACGTTATTTTAAATGCCAACCTCTTGGGGAAGGTTCCCATGCCAA
The DNA here is from genome assembly GCA_013400675.1 of Oxylabes madagascariensis. Lineage (NCBI taxonomy): Eukaryota > Metazoa > Chordata > Aves > Passeriformes > Timaliidae > Oxylabes > Oxylabes madagascariensis. The sequence continues at coordinate 16,075 of VYZR01001212.1, read as the reverse complement.
CAATTTTCTTTGGAAGTTACGCTATGAAAGTGGGTGAACACACACCCAACTCATAACTCACTCAACCTTCCACCTGCATAAAACAGAGCAAAACCGCTTATGAAAACACACTAGCAAGAAGAGCACGCAGCTGGGAAACAGCATGAAGGACATTTTATTTAAAATTGAGTAACAACCTAAAATGTCACAAGAGTTGCTGCACTTCTATGCAGCACATCACACCTAGGAGATTAAACAGCAATATTGTCATTTGTACTTATTTATTCAAGGCAGGGATCTGACCTTTCCAGGCTCATTTGTTTCAGCAAACTTTGCTCATGCTACTCATGACTGCTCATATTCATAAGACTTGCAAGATTAGAACATCAAATAATTGCTGATAATAAGAAGACAGTGTGATAGAAGGAACAATAGTGTTTCTTATTATGTGATTATCTTTCTTTTTTCTTTAAGGCTCTGAGAAACCACTTCAATTACTTCGATTATGTTCCTGTCAAAAGTAAATTTTTTAATTGGCCACTGTACTTCTACAGATACGAAGCTTTTCTGTGATCTCTGCAAATCTCAACAAATACATCAAACCAGGTACTGTAGTTCCACTAAATAATATTATTGTAATTGTTTTGTTCAGGGTTTGTCAATGTCCACCCAATCATTTCCTCAGTCTTATGCCACCCTGCTGGTTGAGCAACAGATCCAGACTGCTTCAGGGGACGGGTGGCTTCAGTCTTGTCCCTTGACCCCAAAATGACACTGTGGCCTGACCTATAAAATGAAGACAATTAAATCTATTCACTTTTGTAAACACTAGTGCAACACACGGTTGAATAGCACTATGTAAATTTAAAATCTTAATTAAACTGAGGCAGAGTGCCAAGTAATCACAATGCACACACACTACTTGAAACCAGCTCATTAATAGTTCTGCTGCTGGAACCAGTTTCTTAATGGCTCAGTAATGAGTTGACTGCAAACCACAAAACCATGTTTCTTGATAATTTTTTTTAAGTATGTAATTATAATGTGACAACGTCTTGAACTTGTGTGTGCAGAGGTAACAAAAAAGATACCTCCAAATACTTAAGGGCCCAAGACTTTAAATCTGCTATTTTTTATTCACAATTTGTATTAGTATAACTCTGTAACAAAATGGAAGGAGGATATTCTGGCTTTTTTGTTGGTAGCTGGCAGTGTTGTACTTCAGTAGAATGTTTGATCTCTGTCACTGCCTGACCCCTCAGCCAAAAATACTGTGCAACCAACTCACTTCTCCAAGTTTCTTCCCTTGCATGTTATGGTCACCCAGAACTAGCAGACAGTTTCCTTTCCTACGAGACGAGATGCATCTGCACGTAAGGCATCATGCTTAACGAAGCACATCTCTTCATATGCAGTAAAGACATTATATATGTTTGAGTGGGGTACGCTGCTCTTTCATCTCTGCCTCGTTTTGTCAGTAGTTAATCAGCCAGCAGCCTCACTACCAAAAAATGTTGGATATTAACCTAGCTCTCTCCCTCTTTCCTTCCAGCACACTATTAACCTAGGTTATCTACTCAGGGAACACATTTTTAAGCCTCATGGTAGATTTATATTTGGAGTTTGCAAAAGTACAGTCCTTGCCTAATCCCTCTCCATTACACCACAGGCATGGACCTGCAATGGGGAGATGTTTACATCCATGGCATACAAGCTAGGAGATGGCATCCCATAAAGTCCATCTCCGGCCTTGGCTGCTCCACTTCAGAATCTTTAGAAATGGATGAAATAGAACATCTGACAAGCTTTCCTGTTGCCTTCCCCGTTCAGCTTGCTGCTGAGCAAACAGTTCAGTTGGAGTTTGATGTCAGTTACATACCCACAGACTTCACCAGACACCTACCAGACACAAACCCTACAGCTCTGCCTTTTCTCAACAGCTACCTACAACAGGAAAATGGAACTGCAAGGCTGAGGAATTCAGGAGACACTCATCACATTTTAAATTAAGTTCTGCACTGAGAGAGAAGGACTTAATTTAGGGCTCTTTCCTAGGTCTACATCGAATCCAACACATTAAAACTCTAACTCTGGCAGCAGTTCCCCACAGTTACTGCAGCAGAAGCAACCACAATCCTCACAAAAGAATACAAAATGTATATATTTTGACCTCATTTCAACTATTTTCTGCATCTATAATCATAGTCCATTCACAGACGAAACATAAAAACCTATAATCTAAATGAAGGAACCATTCCTCCACAGGGGAAGACAGAATGTTGTATTTTTTCCATTTAAAAATTGTTAATTGTTAATTGCTATTTCCAGTGAAAGCATGTTATTTATTTCTCAGAAAGATTCAATAATAGTTAAGAAGTCTTTTCAGAATATACCAACAGTAGACCATCTTTGAGCCTGTTTATAAATGAAACATTCAATGAATGAAAAATTAAATGAGACCAAAAATAGCCATGATGACAACACCTCTGCAACCAAAACCTTTCCCTCAGCTTCAATGTTGGTTTAGCAAAGTAACAGGCACACTGCTCATTTGTTTTGTTGTCTGCAGAGATGCCAGCCTGAAGTTACTTCAGTTATTACACCTGTCAGTGAGGCTCTTCTCCCTGCAGCTGTGGCTTTACAAGGAAGTTGGCTCTTTCTGTTAGCTCAGCAAAACATTTGACTGATCTGAGACCTGTGCTGTCCTAAGTCTTCCAATGTTAGAAGAGATGTTAAGTCTCTGTGATGCCTTTCGTTTTCAGTTACTAGGAGGCAAAACATTCTTCAGTGCATCGTGCTGTAAAGTTTATGGGTGATTACCTCTATTACAGAAAAAATACTCAAGCAGCAACTCTTTCTGCTGCCAAGAGAAGCTTCAGGCCCCGCATTTGAAGCAGAGCACCGTATGTATAGAAAGCACCGTGTAGAGTTGGGCCTTAGGGCTATAAGAAAATATCCTTATCTCAAAGACCAAAAAGATGTCAACAGTGGCAGGCATCTATTAGAACCCAGCAGGTAAACACCAAATGGTAAACACTCTCTGCAAACACTGAGCTCAGAGAGTTGCAGCCTCCCAGATGGAAATCAAGATCCCAGAGCAGAACATCCCTGTGAGTCTGTGTTAGTATTATTTCCAGAGAGCATGACTAATCCATGCACTCTGTGTGTCTCCCATAACCTGATGGAATCCATGGTATGTTCCCTACCAGACATTGCTCTCGGTTTTGCACTTGGATTCTCCCACATTGATGCTTTCACCATTCAGATCCAAAACAGAGAATACGGATGTCATTCGTTAAGCGGGTCAGGAATGCCAAGTCTCTGTTGTCAGCAAACCCCTCTGAGCCCATGGAGCATTGCTCTGATGGGTCACATTGATGCACAAATGAAGGAGGAAGCAGAGGTGGTATTTTGCCGATGTAACTTTTCTGAAGTCATGAAGCATTCAATAAGGTATTTAATATTCCTGTGCTGCTGAGAGCAGTTCTGTTTCTAAACTCAAAGTACCTGTGACTTTCCTCCCTTCCTTGGCCATCTGGCATTTCCTTGTCTAACAAACTTGAAAGTCACTGTTCATCCCCAGGGATCCTTAGAGATGTACATGGAGAAATCCCAAAGAAAGGGGTGAGCATCAGAAAACCTCTCTTTACCCAGCTATCCTCATTGGTGCAGTTACCTATAAAGCCATGCCCTTAAACCACGGTTACCACAAATTTATTCTCTACAGGTGCCATGTGAGAAGCTCAGCTCATTCAAATAGTAGCTAGGATAAAGGGTGCAATGTAAATATTGCTTAACATAAATCTAGATCCTTAGGATTAGCGTCGTGGCTCCACAAGACCCCGCTGTCACAGGACTGGGTGCAGCACCCGTCGGACTGTGCTGCAGGGAGCTTCTGCAGCCTCCTCGTTGTGCCACCAGCACGGGCAGCGTGCCCCAAGGGGTCATATCATCACCGGGACCCCTCGGCCGAGACGCTCCCCAGTCCAACTGAGCGCCACGAGCCACTCTCCTGCAGCCCGAAGCATCTCGGTCAGCTACAGCAACGCCGGCACCCCTTCCCTCCTCTCCTCAGCCCTGCGCCTACCCGGCATCTTCCTCCCCCTCGGTGCCGGGCCCGTGGGGGTCCGGGGAGGTCGGGCCGGGCCCGCGCAGGCCCTCGGGGGCGCGGCTCCTCTGAGGGAGCGGGCGCGGGCGGGAGGCGGGGGCCGGCGGGTCCCGGCACCCCCGGGGCGGGCAGGGGGCGGGAGCGGCGG
>VYZR01001194.1:5100-17511 GCA_013400675.1 Oxylabes madagascariensis | reverse complement strand
TGGTTTAATTAATCACTTAGGAACAGAAATACTGCTGGGAAGGAAAAGAAGCAAACTCATGAATTCAAAATACTACAGTATCATCTCTCAGAGACCTTCACAAAATAAAAACTCACCCTGCAGATTAAATTTTACATTGTTTTATGTCTATATCCTGGTCTGAAAATGGCAGTTTCCATCAACGCTTGTGAGATTTAAACTCATTTAAACCATACAATGTAAACAGAATTCCATTTGTTTAGAAAGTTTCCTTCAGACTGATACAAACACAGACTCATTGCTTAGCATTACCCTGACTTGTATATTGAGAAAGTGTGACCTGAGAGCCAGTTCAGAAATTTCTGAGTTTAGGAGTTTAATCTGAGTTATGCCCTGGTTCTTGACTGTTCATTGAAAACATATTAAGAACTTGATTGACTGATTGATTGACTGATTAATATTTAATATGGAAAAAATTAAGCTGAATATGATTGTTTCTCTTTCTTGGCTTGTTTCTCTATTGTAGCATCAAGTGTTTGGTGTCAAACTAAAATCTGATGCTTACTTTNTTGCCTTTCAGATAATGAGATTAAAATTGTTAATTATTGAAGGAAAAGAATGGTCAGTTTCAAATTTAAAGTACTTCCTACTCAGCTCACGCATAGTTTTTTTTTACTCCATGAATCTCTGTGTACTCTAGGCAACTCACGATCTAGGGCATTGCACTTCCTGTATTTTCCAGACGTTAGCAGCTCTGTAGCGTAATCAGGAGGAAAAAAAAATCCATTCCCTAACTGGTTTACCAGTTCAGCCTCCTCCTGCTTTCTGCTGCACTCACTCCTGTGCGGTGCAGTCACTGCTACAGCTCTGCTATGGGGACGGTCATTCCTGGCACAGAAAAGTAGCAGAAGTCCCCGTGGGAGCCCATAGATCAGAATCCTCTGCCAGCTTTGTAACTGCCCTTCAAAAATCTGCAGGCTGCTCTTCGGTCACCCTTCTGTCTCCTCTAGGCTGAGTCCAGCTCTCTCAGCCTGACTCATTCATATGCTATGCATACTTTCTGAACTTGAACTTCATGGAACCTCAGGCAGAGAAATGGGAAGGAAATTGAATGCAATGGCTTATGAAAGGCAAGTGTTCTTTGAGGAAAAATGCACTGAATTTTCTATGTTTTATGGATTTAACAGGCACACAGTTGAATATAATTTCTTTGGCATCTTTTATTTGCATTTGAAAACTAGGAAAGCAATTTTAATCATGCCTGCAAAACTGAATTTACAGTCCCGAATATAACTATTCGCTCTTTTTACGTAGGTCTGGTTTTTCAAAGAACAATATCAAACCCAAGACAAAAAAATTACTGGGTTTTAGATTTAAGGAGCCANACAAACACAGACTCATTGCTTAGCATTACCCTGACTTGTATATTGAGAAAGTGTGACCTGAGAGCCAGTTCAGAAATTTCTGAGTTTAGGAGTTTAATCTGAGTTATGCCCTGGTTCTTGACTGTTCATTGAAAACATATTAAGAACTTGATTGACTGATTGATTGACTGATTAATATTTAATATGGAAAAAATTAAGCTGAATATGATTGTTTCTCTTTCTTGGCTTGTTTCTCTATTGTAGCATCAAGTGTTTGGTGTCAAACTAAAATCTGATGCTTACTTTGGAAGGATCTCTCAAAAAAACTTTATGTTTTCCTGGTAGTCCAGAAATGTCCTTCTGAAAACAAAGACAGATGAGAAAAAAATTCAAAGAAGTTTTGTGGTACATTTTCTCCACATTTCAAGGTCTGTGACTTCTATTGATCCAGGATTTGTTGGATTCTTTCAAGATCTATATGTGTTTCAAAAGCTTTCTAAGTAAATCTTGAAGTCAATATTGATATATAGCAGGACAAAAAAATCTATGAATTTATCAGTAAACTGATAAAGTCCAGGAAATTTACTCCAAAACATCAACTCAATTTCTTTTGAATTAAAAGGCTGAAGTCTGAATTTCCATTCCTAGTTAATTATTGTGACAGGTTTGATAACTTTAGAGCTGGAGTTCTCATTTAAGGAAGACAAGGACCCTAATTATTTGTTTTCTGGTTCACATACATGTTTCCCAATAGTTAATGGCTGTTCACCTCACAAAGGTTATACTACTGAAGGCTTGCTGAACACTACATGCCCTTTAAAAACATAAGTAGTTAATTTTTTTTCCATTATATGTCGTTGACAGATAAAAGGCATAAATATTCTATTTCTTTATATTTGCCACTCTTTTTTTTCTGTTCCTCAAATAGGATCACAGTCCTTGTACCACCCACTTTGTTTTCATTTTTGCCCAGGGTAATCAATATGTACTCTAAAGCTTGATCTTGTTAATTTATCTAGCCAAGTCTTAAAACTAGGCTAGAGTTATTGCCTCATTGAAGGTAAGGGTGTGTCTTAGCTAATATTAAGAATCTGGTCCTCTGTGCTTATGGTTTTTGAAGATCAAATTTAGGGTTAGCATGTTCTTCTACATTCTGATCACTGAACTGCGTAAGCAGATATCAGAATACTCAAGGCAACTATTTAAGACTTTATATTTCTGAAAATATGAATTAATAATAATTTCATTTTTCTAGAAAAGAAAATTATATAGGAATTGGAAAACAGAAATCTGAGCTTACATGCTCATATCCATTTTACATTACTGTCAACATATTCATTTTCCAGGATGAGCATGGGCTGCAAAATGGAGAGACTTAAATTATAAAGAAGTATGAGGAGTAAACTAATATGTTCTGACATTTTTCACAGTACCTTCTCTCTTGGTAAACTCAGCAGAGACACTGCACTGTCCCCAAGGAGGTGAGACGCAGACATATTTAAGTAATAGACATTGCTTAATAATTTTTTAACTTTGAATATACAAGGTGTCAAATAGAACATGCTGAGTTTTACCTGCTAATGCTTTGTAGTCCACCAAGTCAAACATTACAATAGCTACTGCTGACCAGGTAACAATCAGCGCAACAACAAGAAGCCATGCTGCTGGTGAGCTGAACGTTGTCACGAGATCTTCTGTCACTGATTTCTTGCCCACTTTCATGGATGATGAAGGAACGGATCCGTTCTTACCATCTATTATTGTCGTGGTTGTAGACATGTGTCCTATGCAAACAGACAAAACAGAGGAAAACAATGTAACAACTTGGAGCCTTAAAGTCAAGAATATGAATGCTGTTTTGAAATTGTTTTGTCGTCAGAAGGCTTAAAATAAATATAAATATTGTATTACTAAAAAAAGGTTCTTGCACTTTCTGGAAGAAATAGTCACAAACAGCCTTTTTTATTATAATATGACATTTTTTAGTCTGCCACAAATAGCTGCAGGCCTAGGAGAGTGATTGATGAAAGCATAAAATATTATTACCCTCGAAAGGGTTGTCTTGTTACGGGCTGTAGGCCACATTCTCAGGTGATGTGATTAAGTGAACTTCCATTGACTTTAATGGAGCTAATGCATTTATGCCACTTGAGGTTTGGCTGGAATGCTGTTGTGAAGGACATGTATCAGTTGCAATAAAAATATGTATATACTTCATTTCATCTAACAGACACACAAATGATGTCCATGTCCAGGGTCCTTAAAAGCTGTGAATAAGATTGTGGCTGATTTTTAAATACCTTTGTTTGTGGAATCTTTCACTTAATGAAATAATCTCCTAAGAAACAAGAGTTACAATGCCAAAGCAGACGTGATTCCAGAAAACATAGGTTTGGTAATAAAAAGCCGGTAGGAAGTCGAATGCTACTTAGCTAAGTAACCAGCTGACACACATTGACTATGTAATCGACAGTAACAGTAGTGACTTAACCTATTTCTTCCTGAGGTATTAAAAATGCCAATTCTGGACACAAACCAAAACTATGGTAACTGAAACCTAACTGTATTTGAAAGCTCTCAATCTGCTTCACAAAATACATTTTAATAACCTAAACAGGGTTTTTTTCCATTATATACAATAACAATAGTAAAGATATTCCTAACACCACAGTTCAAACTAGTAGAAGACCATGGTATCTCTATGTAGTTTGCAATATTTTCTTGTATGCTACAGCTAAAATCTTCAAAGATATATTACACATGTTCTTGGTCTGCTTGTTGACACCAAATTCCATAAATTAATTCAAGGAATCAGGTGACAGCTGGTTTGCACAGATCTTTGCTTTTCTTTGTCTTCTGTCACAGTTGATACAACCTATAAAACTGATATTTTCTGTGTGACAAAGTCGCTGTATATAACTCAGTGCAGATTCAATTTCACTTTTGACATAGAAAATGGCAAATAGGCACTGAGAAACTTTTGCGGGAGTTAAGGTACAGGCTGTTGAAGACTTTACAACATTTACCGTCACAACCTGTATTTAGACTCTTTGAGAATCACACTTATATTTTTAAAGAAATAAATTAAGAAAGGATAAAATCATTAATATTACCCATACATACATACATTTTTCCTTCATATTTTACCCAAACAAATCTTCCAATCCTTATGCTAATAAATACTGGTTTTATTTCTTTCCTGTAGAATGTTAAAACAATATCCTAAAGCAATAGTAAATACCCCTTTTTGTACCTGACAAAAACATAAAATTGGGAAGGACAATTTTGGTGGAAGAGGTTCCCTAATTCTTCATCTGTCATACCTGTTGAGTTTTCAAATTCATACCCTAATCTGTTCTAGAATTCCTTTTAAAATTTTATTTTATTTTATTATGTAGTGCATTGTAATAATGAGTAGTTCCCTTAACTCTGCCTTTTAATTTTGCTTCTGCAAAAGCATCTTGTTGCTGATCAGTGCCTTGCTTCAAGCCCTAAAAAACTGCTCTGCTACACAGCAGAGTTGTAAAAGCAAAACAAGATTGGCATATTTAATGTTTTTTTTGTTACTTGTTTGAAATGTATTCTGATTTATAGAATTTTTTTTTCTGCTTATAAATAATGTCTATCTCCTAGGATAGAATGTATACAAATTTTCAAAAATATTATAAAACCATCACTGCTTCCATTTCTCCAAAGATTTTAGATCGAACAATTCACAGCAGGAGGAAAAATCTGCCAAGTGACAACTAAAATAAAGATCAGCTTCTTAAGTCAAATTCAAAATCAATAGCATTTTGTTATCCTACTGCACACAAGATGCAAGTAATTTGTGCATGTAACAGGTCATAAATGACACATTATGCATTTTTTCCCCTTGGGGATATCAGTCAGAGTTTATGATGTGTAAGAGAGAATAGAAAGGTACTGCCTCATCTTGACAAATCTGATTAGTACCACAGCATGTCTTCAAGGACATCCTAGTGGCAGATATTTGAAGTTATAAAACAAACAATTAAAACTCTATGTGTGTAGTGTGTGTATACAGATAAAGACTTATAATTACCAGTCAAAGGATCATTCCTGTATGTCTGTTGCTATGTAAAAATATTTCCTTACTCTTTAGTATATCTGACTTTTAAAACTCAGACCACTCTGTGTCTTCTTTGGTGAAGAAAATAGTAATCGATGATTTATCAATCTGAGCAATACTGCAGAGACAGAGCTCAGGTATGCTAGAAGGCTATCAATGGCAAGCTTTTGGCTGTTGATGTAATCAAGTCAGATTTCCCCTCAAAAACTCAGGATGTTTGTCATGGTTTGAGCAGGAAGTGAGTTTTCAGGAAGTTACAGAGTACGTCTACGTGAACTTCCAGGGGTTAAATATCAGAAACTCCCAGGGAACCTCCCTTTTTCCATCCAGGCAGCTGAACAGGTAACAGGGCCGGTCCTGGTCCGCCGTGTGGCACCTGGGCCCGGCGGCCCGGCCGGCCCTGCCGCCCCTGCTGCGGGGGGCCGGCCCGGGACCGGTCGTTCCCTCCCCCGCTCCCCACATCAATTGCCGGCAAAGCAGAAAGACAGGCTGCAGCTCAACATCCAGCGAACTTTTCCAGCCTAACCCCCGAGCCAGCCAGCGTCAGGGGAGTCCAGGGGTCCCCGGGAGTCCCTGGGAGCAGCCCAGTTCGGGCTGGGCCCACCCTGTTGAGACCTAGAGGGTGGGCAGGTGCCATTTATAAGTATTTTNCGGGCGGTTGCAGATTTGTGACATTGGGAGCCACCAGACCCTTTTTTTTTGGTGGCGGGTGTCTCCATGGGACACTGGAGAGGCTGCACTCCCGGGGTGATGAAAGATTGTATTTGGGTGGTGGAGCTGGCTGAGGGTCGTGGTTTGTCTCTCTGTGTTGGTTGTGGGAGGGTGGGCCGTTGGTGGGAGAAGAAGAGGGGTTTTGAAGTTTCAATTTTTATTTTTCTTTTTTTTTCCCCTTTCATTCTTTTGGTGTGTGTGTTGATAAAGCTTGTCTGTTCGGACTTGAGTTGGGCCTGTTTTGCCTTTTCTCTCCTAATTCCATCTCACAGCAGTGAAGACACTCAATTTGGCAGACGGGATTTGGTGAACATGAAACCACAACATTAAACTGGTGTTTCTGCCCGGTTGTGAATCAAACCAGAACAATGTTATACAATAAAATCACTGTCGCTGCATTCATTAAAGTGTGAGTGAACAGCTATTGATTCAAATTTGACTGGACGTCAAGCTAGGAAAATACAGTTATACTGCTGGATGTTCCTGATACAGGCTTGCAGTGTGACTCAGGGGCCTAAGAAAGATCTTCAGTGTTGTTTTAAATTCTGTATATAATCAAAGACATCCTCACAGGACTGGCAGGCAAAATCTACAGGACCCAAACTTTGGAACTGCCTAAAAACAAAAGCCCAGACAGGATGTCCTAAAGCAAATAGAAATTAGATCTTTATGTCCCTAGATACCTATATAAACAAAATTGGCCGGGGGATTTTATCTGAAAAATCCTGAGAAAGAAATTGTTTGCTGTTACGTAATCTCATCTAGGGTGGATTGTATATCGATACCATCATCATTTCATGACTCCAAAATGTATAGGCAGTAACACTGAGATGATCTCTCTCTCTCTACAAGCATTCTATAATTGCAGTACCCAAGGTGTATCCTCATGCTTTTCTCTGCCTGTTTCTTCCTTTTGGGTGTCTAGGTGCTCTGTTCTTTTTTGTCCACCTCCTACCAGTGCTAACTTTCCCTGCAAACCTTCAGTGATGATATTTACAGAGCTGAAGAGCAGAGAAAAAGGGGAAGTATATGTAATGTTTCCACCAGTTCAGCCAGCGATGATTCTCCTTTTTCTCAAAGTGCTAAAGTTAGGTAGAACTCCTGCCCAAGAGACCAGTGGAGCTTCGGGTGCCCAGGGGAGGACTGAGAAAGACAGGCATTTTTGTTGCTTTGAAATCACCTGATGGAGCCTATTGAGTTCTGCATTTACAATTAGCAGAGGTCATTTAGCAGCAGGCTAAAATCAGATTGCTGAACTTTTCTACATATCCTTGTTGCCCATATAAAAATCATTTTCTCTCTCAAGACAAATTTCTGTGTCCGTATTACAGCCAGCCTGAATCCAAGTCAGCTCACTTTCGATGAGCACTGCAGTGGATCAGGAGATTCATGAGCAGATCAGTTGTCCCTGCTTTGGGAGAGGCAACATCCATCACAGGAGTGGAGGGTGCAGCTGAAGGCTGCTACAATTTCAGCCATCCAATTTTAATCCACTGCCACATGTCTGCTAGAGCCTCTTGGCATTTTGGGTTGTGATTGCTATTGATTTTCAATGAGGATGGGAACTTTAAAAAGTTATATATACATTTCTATAAAAAGATTACTCCAGGGACATATACCTCTGACTACACATCACAATTTCTCATGTACACAGGACTACCCCATCAGGTCGCAAATGTCACCTTTACATCAACAGATTGATTTGCTAAATTCCAAACAGCTAAAACCCTGAGATTCTTACTACTCCTCTGCTTTCAGAGTTGTCACTTAGAACACAATCTGAAGACCCATAAGGTCTCATAAGTATAAATAAATCTTGACAATTGGTGACAACTTTGAGGAGAACACCGTGTGACTTTCAGAGTCCAGAGTGAGCTTGCAGTTCTGGCAGCTTAGGTAAAATATTTGTATTTGTGGGCTGAGGCATTATCTCCTCAAAAGTTAATAAGCATAGGAGTCTCTGGTTAAGGATGGGTACTTGATTTTACAGTTCAACTGCTACACCTTCCACTACTCTAGTAGAAAAATGAAACAAAACAAAACTAAGCCTCCAAAACTAATAAATAAATCTATTCCACTCAGACTCATTCAGGTGTAAAAGACTAATTTTCTGTATTTGTGTCACTTCATAACTATTTTATGTATAACAATGTTATTCTGCCAATAGGATAAAAAAATTAACTAAATATTTAATGTGCAATGCCGTTTTAAGGCTAGGCATATTAAAAGCAGAGGGCTAGTCATGATGCTAAAAAAAGAGGTTGTTCACTTCTAAATAATAATATTGTTGCTAGGGCAATGCAGTTGGGATGCAAGAAACCTCAGTGCAGTCTGCTCTAAATGAGAGAGCTGGTAGATTTTTGACATTAATGGCTCCTGTTTGACCTATTCCACTTCACTTGGAATATTTAAATACTAATTAAGGAAGCAGGAAAGAGGAAAAATGGCTGTATACATCGGCACTGTGTGTTAAGCACCAGCTGAAGCCTTGGGCTTTAACCTGGTGACCTTATCAATCCACCATTGTTGCAATCAGGCAGGCAGGAGTCTCAGCCTACAGTAAGTAGGGTACTGCAGGGAGAAGAGGACAAGGGATCAGAACATTTCAGTGGTGAACTGGGCAATGGATATAAGATAATTTGCTGCAATTTTTTCAAGCTCAGCGCACATCACCCTTAGTGAGTCCACAGATCTTCACGCATCACAATAATCACTCTTTCCTCATGTGGGGAAAATGATTTCTAGCACAAGAAAGGGTTACACCTACACCTGCTGTTTGGGTGATACTTTTGCCTGACTGTGACATCCTCCTGTTTCAATCTCTCTGCTAGGGTTTCTTCTTCCTTGGCTTATACAAACACAAAGGAAAAGACAGAATTAATTCTGTTGTCAATAACTAGTACCTTACAATGTAATATTAGTAATAATATTTTTTCCTAAAGCAACCAAATTACTTTTCTCATGCTTTTTTGCCTTGTTTATATATTTATGAAATAGTGAAAATAAAATGCTGAGCAGAGAGAAGAGAGAGCCTCAGGATCCACTGTATGTACTGAACAGAGAGCCTCTATCATCTTATCTGGCCAGCACCAGGGGCCAAAAATGCAGATACTGGACAACAACCAACAGAGTGCAGAATATTTCAGAGGAGAAAGAGCAAGAGCACTTCAGCTGGTCAAAATCTTTTGATCTCCTCCAAATACTACTAAAGGATGCATATGAAGTGGATTTAAAACCATTTTCTGTGGAAGATCTGTATCCCTGGCAAACTTCAATAGGTTAGAAACTCAGTTAGATTCACTAACACAGATCATGATTTCTATTGGACATACATGGAAATATACAAGCAAGACTTTTTCTAACACGGAGAAGGACATAGAAACAGGGAAAGACAACTTAAATAGGTAAATTCAGCTTATCTTTGAAAGCTCCTCTCCCTCACTGTTATCTGCAATAGATTGTGAATAGGACAAGGATCGACGGTGCAGCCCAAAAATGGGCAACCAGTGTAGGTTTTCTGAGTATGGACAAGCTTCTACAAGCTTTTGAGCAGAAATGTGAAAATTTTGAGGAAAGCTAGTTTATTTAGAGATGTAGCAGAAATCTTCTCTTGAGATGACTGACATTCAGCAATTTCTTCTTTTGTATTGAATTATATCCCTGTACATATGAATCAATGAATGCCACTGAAATACCTACATGGAAAAATAAATAGAGTTTCACAACTTATACCAGAATTTACACATTTTTAAATTCATCACACAATGTACTGAAGTGTTGCTTTACTGTTTATATAATTAAAGTGCAAAGAGAAAAACCTCTCAATATATATTATGTATATATTCACAATTTCTCCGACTTTAGGGTAGTCTTTCTTGCAGACTAGAGGCCTAGAAAGCTGTGTCTGGGACTGTATATGAGAGAACATATGCAGATTTAATGGTGACTGATAGTTATAAAAATGTAATAATCTTTATGAAATGTGGAAAATAGGGCTGGAAATTATGCAGCAGCCAGTTCTACAGGACAAAGAAATAGAATAGAGATTATGGAATATGGAGAAGATAGTGTATGAAAATTAGCTGAATGATTGGATTCAGTAAAGTCACTTATAATTATTATAGCGATGGGTGCTGTGTACATTTTTAATTTCCTTTTCTGTTATTATATCTGTATTGGTTTTATTTTTGATCAATACAGAACATCTGATAATTTAAAGTAGATAGTATTAATCTTTCTATTCATTTTCCAAGAAATTATGTACACCAATCTTTTCATTTCATCGATTTCAATAAGCAGCTTTTAGAAGAAGATACATTCTATCAAGCCATTTCATTATCAAGTCCAAAGAAATTGTATTTCATACAGTATCAGTAAATAATACTAATAACGCTACTTTGGGGTGGAAACTAGAAACTATTAATGCTGTATGCTAACATGTGACATTTATTTTGGTATTGTAATAATTGCGGTTGCTTAGGGTACTGTGGTGGGTTGACGCTGGCTGGATGGCAGGTGCTCACCAAGGCTGTAATACTCCTCTCCTTTCCTGGACAGGGAATATAGGAAAAGGCTCATGGGTCGAGATAGAAACAGGAAGAAATCTGGCACCAGTTATCACCGGTGGCAAAACAGACTGGACTTAAGGAAATGAGTTGAATCAATCAGAATAAACAATTCGAAATATAATCTAAATCTTTCAACCATTCTTACTTTCACTTCAAATTTTCTCTGCCTCTTCCCTGCAGGGGTGCAGGGGGAGAGGCAATGGGGAGTGTAGTCAGTCGGTTCCTTACATGCTGTGTCTGCCTCATTTTTTCCTCAGGGGGAGGACTCACTCTCTTCCTCTGCTCCAGCATGAAGTCTCCCACAGGAGACAATCCTCCATGAACTTCTCCAACTTGAGGCCTTCCCCTGGGCTGTATTCTTCACAAACTGCTCCAAGGTGGGTCCCTTCTCTGGGGTGCAGTTCTTCAGGAAAAGACTGCTCCAACACTGATGCCCCAGAGGGTCACATTTCTGCCAGAAGCCTGCTCCAGCATGGGTTTCCCGTGGGCTCACAGCCTCCTGTGGGTACATATCTGCTGTGGTGTGGAGTCCTACAGGGGCTGCAGGCAAATATGTGCTCCCTTGTAGGACTGCAGGGAGCCATCCTGCCTTACCATGGGCTGCACCTTGAGCTGCAGGTGCCTGCAGCACCTTCTCCTTCCCTGATCTTGGTGTCTGCAGAGCTATTCCTCTCACTTATTCTCTCTCCTCTCTCTGGTTGAAGTTTGGGAGTTTTTTTATCATTATTTTTTTTTTTTTTAATTTCTCCCCTTCCTAAATCTTTTATCTCAGAGGTGCTACTCTCATCATGATGGAATCAGTCTTTGCCAGTGGCGGGTCCATCTAGGGGCCGTAAGACATTGGGTCTGTCAAACACTGGGGAACCTTCTGGCAATTTCATTCAGGAACCACTGCTGTATCCTCCCCCACTAGCAAAATCTTTCCTTTAAACCCAGTACAGATACAGTACACTACTGTGGGCTATGTGGAAAAAAGTAAAGGATCTCAGAAGAAAATGACTAATACAAACCAGAAAATCCCATAGCTGTATGATCAGAAAATTATTTTCCTGTAATGTACAACCAAGTTGCAGTAGGGACTGGACAACCACATATAAGGAAAAAGGACTTTTGAATATGAAGATATAATCTCTGACTCCAGAATTTTCTTTATTTCATATCCCTGAATGCTGGGCAAGTGTATTCGTAGGGCAGAGTCTAAGCATTTAATGTCTGAACTTAAAACTTTTTCCTCAATCAGTGGCTGCTGAAAAAGACAAGATACTTTCAAACCATCATTTTTCATCTGCTAAAATTACTTGAACACGTGTATCTGATTATTTTTTTCCCTGAGGACAGCTAAAGAGTTTGTCTTAAAAATGCTTTTGTGTATATGAAAGATTGGTTGTACCTCATGTAAGAAGTTGACATATGTGGTTAACTCCTTGCCGTGAAGATTCAAATGATGGATTTGGACCTTTACAGTACAAAAGGAGTCAGAATTCCCTGAAGGCAATCTGGACTTCACCTCCCTACTGATCAAGGAGAGAAAATGAAGCAATAGCAACAGAGGATGTTTTGTCTAGAAAATCTCAGAGAATAGAATGGGGTAGTAGGGAAGAAAGTCTGGGAAGCACAGTTGGGAAAATCAATTTGCTGTAGCAACCAGTATAACTGACAAAAAAAAAAAAAAAAAAAAAAAAAAACAAAAAAAATTTTT
>VYZR01001193.1:42769-57244 GCA_013400675.1 Oxylabes madagascariensis | reverse complement strand
ATAGGTCAAGGACAAATTCCATCTCAAGTAACATACTGCTTACAGTTCCAAGTCTATATTCCAAGTTGTTATGTAGCAGTATTGTGCACTATAAAATAACCATGCTTAGAGCTCTGATTATTTTTCATCAATCCATGGAGGAAGTCTGCAAGTATGTTTAGTTACTAAACTACAGTAAACTTTGAAAGCAATAGGGACAGAAAAGTATGAAACATATATATGACACATAAACATGTAAACCTTTTCAAAATTCCCCAGAATGTTACTTCTAAAAATTATGATAGAGGCATAGCCAGAGACTTCCACTTGAGAAACAGAACTCATTGCTTAAAAACATGAAAACATTAAAAGAAAAACATAATTTGGCAGCCAGTATTACTAAGTGATTGTACAACATCTGCTTAATGAATCAGCTAAGTGCAAAACATCAGAGAAATACAGGAAACTATTATGTAACTTTTGTTTACAAGACTCAGTATGGACTTACACCATAACTGAGCTCGCAGAGCCTTATTAACAGTGATCTTGAGGACAGAGCAGAAGCCATTGGCAAGGGCAACGAGATGTTGAAAAAACCCTACTAAACTCTAAAAATTGGTGCTTATGCTTCCCTTAGAATTATGTTCTAAGTCGATACTGCTGTGCTCAATGTGCATGATAGAGAATGACAGCATTGTAATTTATAGCATCCTCCTATTTAAGAAATCTGCTCCTTTAAGATTTCACAGGGAAGCTGTATCTGTGCAAGAGCCTCACACCTTAGACTACTTCTGTGAGGGCTTGTACAAAGGAAGAGACAATTTTAGTTCTGTGGTGCTCACAGTCAGGGAAGGATTAAAACAAAGGGTGGCGGGAAATAATAACATAATTTTTAATACAGTTTAATATCTTAAATGAGGGTAAAGAAAGAAACAACAAAAATTTAGAGCAAATGAAGCCTCAGGAAAACTGATTCATTTGAGTCCAGGGTTGTTCGGAAAAAAACCCTAGGTGGATCAATTCAAACAACACAAGATTAATTTGTCCAAGTACAAACAAATGCATTCAGGAAGAAGCCAGAAACTTGCCAACCTGAAAAGAATGGCAGCAGTGGCTCTGCAATGTAGCAATGCAATGCTGAAAATAAATTAAGCTTATAGAAAGCAACAGATTGTGCACAGTCACCAGCGTGATGTGAGAGGTAAAAGAGGAATTCAATCAATCCTTCTAACTTTTTACACGGTAGATCTTATTGCTCTCTACGGCCATCTGAAAGGAGGTGGAGTGAAGTGGGAGTCAGTCTCTTTTCCCAAATAACAAGTGACAGCACAAAGGAAAATTACTTCAAGTTGTGCCAGTGGAGGTTTAGACAGGATATTAGGAAAAATGTCTTCAGAGAAAGGGTTCTGAAGCATGGAAACAGGCTGTCCAGGAAAGTATTTTAAAGGTACAATCAGAAGCGCAGAGCATCAGTTATTAAGTCTGGTACCTCCACATAAGAGGTCATAGGACTCTAATAATCCAGCGTAAACATTTCTGCAAAATGAGACCAAATCCCACAGAGGCCCAAACAGCAGAAACTGGCCAGCAAATTTTGTGTGGACACATTGGCATAAAACAATATTGATTACCTGCAAAACTTATCCAAAACTTATTCTCTTCGGCAGCTGTTACTACACATGACTTCTCTACCATTTTTTTCTCAAAATTTGTCAACCATAATTGAAGGCTTAATCAACTTCCAATAAAATTCATTCCACTTGCCAGAAATACCATAAATTCTGCAGCTGTCTCAACAGTCACTTAAAGAGATTTAGCCAAAAAAACTTTTCTTAGTTTATTATGGGGCTGAAGTAGGTGGATCTAACTCAACATGGATTGGTAACAACTTTCTCTAGCCAACAGCCTTGTGTAGGCTCTGGTTTGGGCTTTTTTTTTTTCAGCTTTGCTTTACAGAAAGCAAGCTTCAAGGCTAAAGCTGCTAGAGAACTAGTCCCTTCTTTACCAACCCTAGCTTAGAATTAGGTAGTTCCCCCATCCTCTATTTCATTTGTTGAATGTATTTCTTGATTAGAACTAATCATTCTTGATATGTTGAATTGAAGAAAAAAAAAGATAAATTTACAGAGAATAAAAAAATACAAACCTCCACTTCAAAAATATCTCCACATCAGCAAAATATTTTTTGAAGCCAGGCATATCCCATGTTTCACCATCATCCTCAAAAGCCTGGCAACTCCACCACTTACTGGGAATCCACCAGAGTGAAAGGAACTTCTCATTCTTAAAAATGCTAAAAGAGATCCAACTCCAACAGAAAAAATTGGAATAAATCCTTGTTAATTAAGCTAAAAGCCTGTAATTACACACAGCAAGATTTTGCCTTCTTGTTTTCTTTGTCTAACTTCAGATAGTGAAAGAAATAATTTGCACACTGCTGCAAAACCAGAGAAAAACTCCAAATTCTTTAACGCTTATTAAAATATTAAAAAACTGAATTACAATCATTACATATATAGAAATATTTACTGGTGATCTACAAAAGTCTCTCTCTGCTTAGTTGTTGGCTTAAAACAGACACTTGCTTTCCACCTCGTACAAAAGCATGCTACAGAACAGCTTCATCTCAGTAAACAGTATATTAAAGTGTAATTAAAAATGCTAATTTCATATCACATTATGGCTCTAAAGGAAGCACATTCAACATACCATATGCCACATACTTTTCCACCCTGTTGACCCCTCTCTTCCATATCTTCTAGGTATACAAATGTTCAGAAAAGGAGAGGCAATTAGTGGGGAAAGACACAGAGAAGAAATTAAAAACTCCCAGCTGGTGTGAGCACAGCCAGTTTCTCAGCACTTGCAGCTGGTGAGCCAGAAACAGGTGCTGCTCATCAAACAAAATACAAGGGATGCCCTTGCAAGAATGCCAAAAGCAGGAGATTATCAGTAGCCCCTCTTTCTCCCCTGCCCTCCCCCTTTTCCATTCTGCACTCTCAGGGAACCAGATTTAACAATGCTTACTAGGAGGGATACAGTTTTTAGTGGCCTGGAAAATATCAATCCTTGCTCTCTACTACCATGATTATTACCACACAGCTTTGTGCATTGTCAGTAAGTAATACTCTCATGGCAAGTAACCCAAATTTTTTAATTTATTATGGCCACCCTGTTCTAGCCAGGCTGCTGCACAGCAGCACCCTGTCTTCAGAGCAACAGCAGTAAGGGATAGTCTGGCCCTAGGCTGTATATTACCTCGAGCATTTTCACATTATATTTAGCAGTTCCTGGTCTAAACGATCTAATTGTGCCTTTTGGCTTCAAACAACTCACCTAGGAGCACAGCCAGGACAAGCAGTGCACAACTGGAAAGTAAGAGACAGAGAGAAGAGGAATGAGATTAAAAGAGCAGCAACTAGGGGCATAGCTGCTAGAGGAAGAGTGAAGGACACTGGGAAGCAAACCAGAGGGAAATCATGCTTTGTGTCTATCCCTATGAAGTAATTAAGAAATAATAATAGTAACTTCCAAAAACTGGAGTTTGGTTTGAAACACTTAAAAGGGAAGGAAAGCACAGCTTGTTAATTATTGTACTCTGCTGATTCCCCGTCACACACTGCTGCAACCCTAATCCCACTTTTTTTTACTATTTCCGTCCTGCTGGACCAGCTCCACTGGCAGGTGGAGGCTGAGAACTTGGCAGAGGAGGATGGCAGTAAGAGGCTGGCGGCCGTCCCCCAAAAAAGAGCACAGCTTTGCAGGGCAGGGTTCGCTGTTGCAGCTCAGCTTCCAAGCACTGTCTCATGGGAAGTGGAGTGGAATCTGCCTCGGAAAGCGCCAGCTTTGGCGGCTACTCCCACCCCCAGCCCCAGGGTCCCAGGGCTCATGGCAATTGATGACAAATTCCCTTTTTGCCAAAGATGGCTCAGCTCTGTTGAAAGAAGGCAAAAAAGAAGTTGTCTCCAAAAACATAAAAAACATAGGCAACGGTGGGATTTTTTGGGAGAGAGGATAGTTTTGTTTTTGTTTTTTTAACAGAACAAAACAATCCAACAAAAAAGAAAAGGAGAAAAAAGAAACCCAAATAACCCAAAATTCAAACAACCCCCGAATTTTTACTTACTCCATGCTAACTCACTACAGGAGCTTTGTTGTCACTTTTCTCTTCATGTCAGACTTTCTGATCTTTGCTTCCAAGGAGGGGTTATCAAAACCACGGCTCATATCATATCAGAGTAATTGGCAGGTGTCAGTCTCGTTTAAAAAAGTGGGCATTTTAAAAAGGCATTTACTTCATCCTGCCTGCTGCAGGGGAGGGCTTCCCTGCCTTCCCCTGGTAACACATGTCGAGTAAGGAAGAATTGTTCTAAAGCAGATGCTGGAAATCCAGCTGCTGTAACTGCTGAGGCAAACAGAAGAGCTTGAGCAGCAACTGAGGGAAAGCTGGTAAATCTCAGGCAGTGAGACTGTCGGCTACAGCACATTGTGTGGAGAACCATCCTGTGGATGGAAGTGGAAGAGCCCTGCCTCATGCAGAATGAGCCAACCAGCTCCCTTGGAATCAAAGAAAATCCATCATTGTATTGTCACACTGGCGTGCACACCAGTCCTGGCAGCCTGGCTAATTCCCTCTTACGTTATTATAGTTCCTCTCCTTGTGAGTTCTCTCCTGTGCCAACACTAATACACATGTGGTTGCACAGTCTGGCTTGCTGTGCATCTTTCCAGACCCATGGGTGTACTGGACCCCCCTTTTTACTGGCTTTGTGTGCCTATACTGGTTTGAGAAGAGGGTATAAAGGTGTTATGCTGTAATACACTGGAAGAGGACTTTATTCAAAGAAAGGCAGAAAACAGGAGAGAGATTCTTGGTGTAGACATATTGCTCAAAGTTGTGCTGGTCTTGCATTAATTGATTTTTGGTGAGGAGGGAAGGAGCCAGCCTCGGAAGTGATTTTCTGAGAGGAGCTGCTAAGAGCTTCCTCTGTGCCTGGCAAAACCAATCGACAATGAGAATTAATGACCTGTTAGACCACTAAGAAAGCTAGATAATTCTCTGTGAATACATATGCAAAAATGAACGAACCCTGGGAAGATCTCTCTTGCTTTCCGGCTTTTGAAGAGAGAAGTTCTCTCCAGGGCCCCTGATGACATGGCCATCTGCAGGCCAGGGCGAGACATTAACTCTTTTACTGCACAGATGAAACTTGCAAACATCAGTCCTCTCTCGAGTAAGAGAAAAGGAAAGAGTGAAGATACATAGAGAAACAACATGAAGACACCAAGGTCAGTAAAGGAGGAGTCAAATCTCAGATGGGAGGAGAATGCGGAAATGCCTTGGTCTTGGGCTGAAATTCTTTTTTGAGGCCATAATGATGGACTGTGATACACTGGAATATCCCTGTAATTCATGAAAAAAAGCATGGGGGGATGGAGCGTTCAAACTGCAGACAAGAGCAAAGGCACTCATTCTGAGGCAAGTAGATGTAGAAATAGCTGTGATCCAAATGAGAAGCTTGAACAGAGAGAGACAAAAGTGATGAAGACCCTTTGCTCCCAAAAATCTCTGTTCTCAGAGATGAAGATGATCTCAGAGATAGATGAAGAGACTCTTTGGTTTTGAACAGCTCATCCTTAAAATATGTACTCCGTAAGTTGATGTGGCCCATTAAAGCAGCTATGGGAAGGCTGAAAGGCATGGGAGAGCCTAACACTGCAACAGATTTTTCTTTCATTTGCTGTGACATTGAAGCCACGAAGAGAACTATTTCTTGTGGAGAAATCCCCATGGCATGGCAAGAGAAACTCCTCTCCCTAAGTGAACTGATGAAAGATTATTTTAGAGCTGGTAAACTGACTGACAGTCCCAAGTTTTGTCTCTTTACATTGTCAATGGGAAAGGAAAGAAAAGAAAAGAAGGTGTGGGGGGAGAAGAAGTGTTCTGGAGATTTATTCTGATTTCTTATTATTTTTCTTTTAGTTCAGTTAATAAAGTTTTCTTTACAATCTTTAAAGTTTTGAGCCTGCTTTGCTCTCCTTCTAAATCTTATCTCGCAGCAGAAAAATGAGTAAATAATTCCAATAAGTGCACTGGCCTTTGGCCAGTACTTGACCCACTACATTAAATTGGTGCATTGTCCAGGAAACTCAAATTGGCAAACCAAAACCACTACACTTATATGGTGTTTCTGCCCGGTTTCAAACTGAAACTGCCACAAAAGGCCAAAATAAATATTAATAAAAAACACTGTGGCAAGAAGGAGAAAACAGAATTTGCTAACTAGCCCTTGATAATTACAATGAACAGTATTCATAGCATCATTGGTGGATGTGGGGTACAGAAATCAAGGGGAGCATTAGGGTCTTAAATATTATCAGCATATAGCAGTAGTTACCGCAATTTTTCACTGAAAACTTCTGCCCAAAAAAATATTTGGTAGCTGGTAAAAGGTGCAAAGAAATGAGAATGCAAGGAATGAGGTTTCAGCTCAAGTTCAAGCTCCACTGTTGAGAGTAGGACACTTGCATGCATTAGGGAGAATATATTAAAGGAAAGCTTCAGAAATATGAAGAGAAAGATTTTATTATTTTTTTATTTTTTGAGGGACTTGGAAAAACTAGGTAGAAATTGTACAATTCAGGAGGGCAGCATAAAATTCCTGGATTACAAACCAAGACTTAAGGGAAGGATCCACTCTGCAAAGACTCGGTGAAGAAAGTAGGGATTTGGGTTTGGCCCTTTTCCTGCAGGGCAGATCTGATCACACCATTTCCAGCTCTCACATCTGTGGAAATTCGCTCTGTCCAGCTAGAAAGGATCCTCCATCTTGTGTCTCTGACCATCTGCCACAATCAGAGGTATAGTAAGGTGATGTGATGCTTTTAAAGCACTCTTTGTTACCAGCATCTTTAGTTTGGCCTCCAGAGAAAGACTGAAAACGGTGAAATAAATCTACTTCCATATCTCCTGCTTATCAACATGTTTTCTTGATATCTCAATTTCCTTCATACAGATTGAACATCTATTTTTAAAAATACTTGCAAATTTGTGTTATAAATAATTAATTGTAGCAATGATTAGTAAGAAATAAATGAACTGCCTAATGGGAGAAATTCAACCCTGTAACTGGCTCATGTTTGAATTATGCAAGTAACCCCGTCTTCTGCTGAGATTAGTAAAAATCTTTACAACAAAAACTATCAAAAAACTGTGAAGGATGCTAAACTGTGGAAGAACGAAACAGTGAAGCCCCAGTGACAAAACAATGCAAACTGAAGTGAAATCCTAAAAAGCAGGACAAGTAAGAGTTTGTTCTTTATATTTTACTAGTAATTTGCAATAATGACTTTTAATTGCTTCTTTTAGATAGGATAAAAATGCTTATTTGTAAAATACATGTAATGTTATAACATGCAGTGGAAATTATGAGGCAACATTGTGTCCCTTCAGTTTCATGGTACTGACAGATGCTGTGTGAGTTTTTAAATTTATAATCCTGATTTTGATGTTTCCAGGTACTGCCATAGATTACTGATATGTTGATTTGCCCCTGCAATGCTATTTAACAGCACAGACAGTCTTGTTTGAGATAGTGTTCAAGTGTAGACATCACTGATATCAACTTGCATGTTCAGGGACAAAACTATTAATCTATGAAGCCTGACAAATTATGAAATTATCTAATTCTATCATGATGTCCACAGAAGCTTTGTTTGAAATACTGAAAACTGTGATCTTTTTGATGATTACATGCTGAAGTCAAGCTGAAGCACTTGACCAATGCGTGTCCAGGAAAGTTCAAAACCAGGTTAAAAATATTGCTCTTATTCTAATGCAAAAACAAACAAAAAACCAAAAAACCTCCATAAAATATCAAATACTACTTAGAGAATTATTCCTTTTCTTTTCTTGTTATTCACAGATGTCCTTTCAGTAAAACAGACAAATATTTTATATCCAATTTTCAAATGAAAAGAGATAATTATGTTTTTAGCAGCTTAATTTTCATGCTCAAATATTGCATTCTACTGTGTTTGAAAACATTCTCAGAATCCAAATTTAGATCTTAGGAATTTTATAAGATGCTCTTGAAATCCTCTCTTGAACACTATCTACGTCATTTTAGGCTATGACCAGCATAAATTAATGAGATGAAAACTGTGCTGTGACTAAGCATAAAAAGTCAGTCTTACCAAATTATTTGCACTGAAACAGTAGCCCATGAATATTGTAGGAAAAAAAAAAAAAAGAGATGTGAGCAAGCATGTGAACAAGCTGATTAATATTTGCTAGTTAGCCTGTTTCCAAGTATGTTACTGTCAAGGCAGCCTTTATCATTGCTTGACACCAAGTATAATGTCCCTTCTACCCTGAATGGTTGTTGATCCCATGGTACTTTGGAGATCAGCAGGGGATGATCATTGTGCTTTCATGTGCTAACACCAGTGTCCAGGGCAAATCCTAGCTCAGGTGTTTTCCAGTACCCTCTAGTCTTAATGGACATCCTGCAGTTCCATGAAGTATTTCAGCACAAGAAAAACTTTGCTCATATTCACAGGTAATTACACCTGTACATTTCTAAAGGTGTTGAAAAATTGAGAGGATATAAAATCCCACATACTAAACTGGCTTGAGACTGGAAGTGATATCTTGGAAAATGACTGAGAAAATTGAAAAATTCCAGTCTGATCACACTAATTTCAGGTAAAGAAAACACTTCATTTTCAACATGAAAAGACCTTTAAATCTCTCCAAAAAAGAAACAGTTAAATAGAATACATTCAAATGAGGAAAAAACACAGACATTTCTAACAATGAAGGAAGTAGCAGCAATCAGAACATGTGAAAGTGATGGATTTAGTGAATGTCTTGAATTTTTCACAGTAAGACTTTCTCCTCAATAGCACTGATGGAGCATCTGGTTGAATTATAACAGTCTATGAAATACATGAAGTCACAGCATAAAATAAAATTTTGCTTTTAATCTGTAGGGCTTTGTTTACCTGTAGGTTTCCTAGTGACTGAATTGTGGGAAACAAAGAGGAAATAAAACCAAAGTGAACCAAATGTTTTCCGAATAAGATGAATAAGATAAATTTGTCCTAGCACAGTAGTTAAAGAACAGTTAAAAACAGTGAAGTAAAACAAATGGACAAATTATATTCTCAGATGCCTAACTATTCAGATATACCAGTGTAAACATGTCTATGTGAACAGATATATTTACAGCCCTACAAAGAAAAGCATTACCTTCAAGGCCACTTAATTAGGAACAACTATTTTAACACAAAGAAGGAAAGAACTGCAGAAAAAAAAAAGCATAAAAGCAAAGAGATAGACATAAGTAATTCTAGCTTTTTGGTGGTGTGAAAATGTAACTTGTGAAGCAAAAAATACCTTAATTCTCCATTTCTTTTTTTCATGGCAAATTATTGCTTGTTTTCATAATTAGTGTTTGATATCTTTCTGAACATGCTACTTGTCAGCAGGAAACACTTATGGCTTAGATCTGGGCAGCAGGGTAACTTGTGCAGTCCTGTGCCCAAATGACTGAACCGGTTATCAGTGTGGCACTACTGTGGCCATCAATGTCAAAAGGCACTTGCCAGCGCTGATTAGAGAGCAGGAAGCAAAGGGAGCTTTGGAAAAGGACAATCCTTTCCTTTATTTCTTCTCTAATGTGAGAAATGGATTTGTAGAGGAGTCTCAAAGCCTGACTGAAAGCTCACATAGTCTTGCACATCTGTATGCAAACTCTGAGATAAGGTGTGCTGACTTAGAAAGGCCATGGAATAGAGAAGACATTGTTAAGGGAGAAATTGAACTGGAAAAATGTTTCAAATGATGGCCTTGCAAACAGACCAGATATTTTTGAGAATTAGAACTGTGCATTGTAGCAAGACCACGTGGAGTAAAATAGTAAGTGATTAGTGTTAGAAGTATGAGCAGCATTGTGTGGCAAAAGCTAATAGGCATTAATAATAAACATTTATAAGGTATTGTAAACAAAGAATAGGCTGGCTTCTGATAGAATGGCATTGAGTTTTACATCTCTCCTGTCTCTCCCTTCTGTGAGATTGATAATGGAATAAAATCTTTAAAAATGCCTCTCAGCTGACCCATCTCTGTAGAGGTGGGTTTTTCCAACACTCCATCGAAAGAGGCTGACTCCAACCAGAGGACTCCAACCCTTGTCAGAGAGCACAGACAGCCACAGCTTGTCATGTTTCCAAGATCTACACCTTGCCCAGGCCAATCAGCTGTCATCATCATTGCTGCTGGAGTCACTAGCTACAAGGGAAGAAGAAAGTCTCTCCTAAGAAAGATTTTTTTAAGAACTGCAGGCAAGACTATTTTCTAATTATTTTGGAAGCAATAGTCTGCAAAAATTTATTATAGGGTCACCTTATGCATGGCCAGGATAACAAAAGGGAGATAAGGATAACAAAATTAAGGGAGACCTCAGTCCAGGTATCACTTAGAAATTCAGCACAAAATATACATTCAGAACCACTATTGTACAGCTCTAATCTTGGCCTGCCTCAGTGCATTTGAACTATTCATTCACTTGTCAGCAGATGCTGGTAAAAACTTGGTCTCCAGGTCATCTACCTTGATCTCTCCCTGAGAGTATTCAGCTTAAAGCGACCTTTACTAAATGCCATGATATTCACTGGAACAATTATTTTGTAAAGGTTCAATTTAGAGAAACAAATGACCCATGGGTCAACACTCCCAAATGAAACTTTTTTAATCTAAGTACATCTTTGAGAAAGTATCAGGTTCTATCCTTTATAGATCAACAAGTTTATCATCACCTTCCTTATCACACCAACAGAATGGGAACGTCCCACAGCACGGCTGCAGCCACGGCTTCCACATCACGTTGGACACAGAGAGCTGCTCCGGCACTGGAGTCAGCGTCCTGCGATGCTCCTCTATGGCTCTGCCAATCCTCCTTATGACAGCGTCAAAGAGGGGCTCTGTGTCAGCCGAGAGAGGTTTGGCTTCAGAAGGGTCTTGTGAGAGCTCAAACAGCAATGGAGGCTCATGATGGGTCACTCCTTCCCCAAAGCATGGGCAAAATCCTCTGTCATAACAAGCCCCAGCTCCGGGAGGACTGAAGATGGGAGTCACATAATGAACCTTCCAAATAGCTCCAGCTGGCAGGAAAGAAAGAATCACAGAAGGCTGGTTATAACACTGTCAGTTATCACAGGGAAGAGCGTATGTTTTTCTGGAGTTCATTTCTGGGTGCACTTCAGCTCTACTCTTATTAGTTAATGTAGTACTGTAATTTCTCCTGGTGCTGTACAATACAGAAACTGCTACTAAGTTCTCACCTTACACCTGCAACTACTTGGAAAGATGCAATCCCAGAAAAAAATGTGTTACAACAATGTGCCTTCCTGTAGACCGAATATAATTCCTCGGAAAGAAGCCCTGTACTCACTGTCCTTCTGGTGCCACCGCACAGCGTGCAGGTGAACGCCGCAGTAATGGAACAGGAACTCGTGCTCTGAGTGCGCCGCCGCGCCCCGCAGTAACGGCAGCAGGTCCCGGCCGTCGATCACCCTGGCACGAGAAACAGATCACAGGGGAGGTGAGGTGAGCTGCACAAGACTCTGCTGCTTCTGCACACCTCTTGCTGGAACTGGCAGCACTGGACAAGACAGGGGATTGCAGAAGATGGCAGGTAGGGGCTGAATCTCAAAGGTGGAGAAGAGGTGACTGAGCTCGCAGACATTGATATGTCTAGAAAAGTAGCAGGACGGAAAAGAAAAGTATCAAACACACAGAAGGCATTTCCAGCTAGATTTTCC
The DNA here is from genome assembly GCA_013400675.1 of Oxylabes madagascariensis. Lineage (NCBI taxonomy): Eukaryota > Metazoa > Chordata > Aves > Passeriformes > Timaliidae > Oxylabes > Oxylabes madagascariensis. The sequence continues at coordinate 45,439 of VYZR01001193.1, read as the reverse complement.
ATTGTTTTAGGAAAGGAGGAATAAAGATGCTTTTGTTTGTACCTGTCCTGAGGTACTGCTCCTCCAGCCAACTGAACTACTGTAGGATAAATGTCCATAAGGCTTGTAGGTTCATTGATAACTGTGCCTGCAGGCAACACTCCTGGCCATCTAAATATCCCTGGGACACGGATTCCTCCTTCCCAGCCTCCCATAGCTTTTCCACCTTTCATTAAATAAGAAGAAAAATTAAAAAAAGTTTGATTTAAAATAAAGAGAATTTTGCACAAATTTTATTGTATTATCATGTTACCTCAATGAGCTTTCTTTACTCTTTTGTTTTTGCTGCTAAGCTCCTACTAAGCATTAGTGAAAGTGTGTCCAGTAGACCAGACCCTAATAATCTGAGAATTCATGCTTATAAAGGACACTTGCCCAGGTTAGAATTTACTACATTGTTACATGCCTAATTGGAACAAGACATATTTGCTTATTGGTAATAAACCAGTGTTACTCCTTGAGAGTACAATCTTACTTAAACCTGAGGGGTGTCCTAAGTTTTTTTACTGGTTGTTGCTGGGTTGTTACTGTCCCTGACAGCTCTTACCTTTGTATATTCCATTCCAGCCACCCAGCTGCCTTTTGCCTTCTTGTCTTTCCAGCCATCCACCATGATCAGAGGCAAAGTAAACTAGTGTAGTATCTTTCAAGCCTTCCTTGTCAATAGCATCTAGAACCTGGCCTGTAAATGCAAGAATATGAGTATATTAAAAAGTAAAAATATCTCTCATACTATATAAATTTTGACCTCTGACTTGTAAACATTTACCAGTGAGACTGCTCATTGTTTAATATTTTTTAAGACTGAGATTTGTAGTTATGGTTTCACTGTCTCTAAAAGCATAGAAAATTTGTGATGTGTTGTATCCACTTTCTTATTGGTATTTTAACAAGGAGTGCAAGACCCACACTCACAGTCAAGAAGCCTGTATTGTGAAGGGCAAAAACTACCACGAATTGTAAAAACATGGAAAGAAATTATGATCTAAGGCCCCAAATAGTTAGATTCTGCATCAGTGGTGGGCATCATGAAAAATATGGAAAAAACATAAGGTTACCCTTATCTTATGTTTTCTAGACCACATTCAGGATTTGCATTATTGCATGGATATAATATGTGTTAATAACAAAGTTCCTTTAAATTTAAAAGTCATTCTTGAGCTGTTTCTGATATTCTCAATTATATTTGCAGTGTGTAAATGTTTGACAGGTTTGAAACCAAATTCTGTATGTGTAGCTGACTTTTCTGTCTTTTGCAAATGTGAGTATGTTTTGTCTGTCATGACTGAATGATAAGTAATTCCCTTTCCTCGCCAGAAAAACAGGCTCAAAAATAACATGAATCTTTTTGGGGCAGGCATACCAGTTAACATTGATGAACATCTGGATTTATGATTGTGGCTGAACAATATTCAGTACTCTGCTTAATGCAGCAGTCACAAATAAATAGCCTGCTGTTTTCCATCTGGAATTAATTTGCTTATTGATTTTATCATCTTCTGAAATGTCCTACTTAAAAATGACCATAAGAGGCTGAAATGACCTGATCTTTACTAATCATAGAAAACCAAATAGTTCTCACATATTTGGTAAGAAGAACAGGAGAGCTCCTTGACAGGAGCTAAGGGGACATGGTTAAAACTGGTAAACATCAAAAAAAAAAGGAGTGAACATTAGGTTCAAGACTGGAGAAAGTAAAAAGCCAACACTATAAATTGACAGTGTTCACACAAGATGGACAGATGTTCATGAAAAGCTTAGGATTTTTTTGTACATGCTTTTAATTATCTTTCTTGTTCTTTTAATAAAAACTTTTTATTTAGACCTAGATATTAGATAGTTGGAGACACTGTTACATGCTATGTTGACTTACCCACCATCCAGTCCATCTCCTCTACATTGTCTCCATACAAACCATGTCTGCTCCTCCCAAGAAACTTCTCCGTGGTGAGGAGAGGGGTGTGGGAATGCAAAAAGGAAAGAAAGAGGAGAAATGGCTTGTGCTTATTTCTACAAAACAGAAATCAACACTGTGTTATTAGGGAGGAAGGTTCTCAATGCAGATAAGTTGTAATGAAAAATGGTATTATTTTTATATAGATATTTCAGCAATCCCTTCAGAAAAACCTTACTTTGTAAGATATTATAGCCCAGTAATTAAGATCTGTCTGGTAAAATAATGTTGGGCCTTTATAAAATTATCCTTTTTCTACCCTGCATCATAGATAGAAAACTTCCAGATTGAAGATCCACTTTCTGCTATTGTAAAGCACCACTGTGCTACTGAAGTGAAGGCAGCAGGTTCATCTCCTGCCAGCTGTTGCACACTTATCAATCCATATGATAAGGCTACATCACAGCTCTGCTTCTCCTTCCCTGGCCCACGCACACATTTCTGACATCACCTGCAATTCCTTAAAGCTGCAATGCTGGTCTCATTGATAGGTAAATATATTTCTTAAATACAGCCAAGAAATATTCAATGCAACCCATGGAAATTGGGAAGTATTATCAGCTTTTGAAGCTAGGAATAAGGGCCATTTTATGAAGCTAGGAATAAGGGGCATCCTTAAGCAGCAGCTTTTTTTTTTTCTTTTAAATTACATGATATAACTATTGATATTATTTAAA
>VYZR01001193.1:22302-32885 GCA_013400675.1 Oxylabes madagascariensis | reverse complement strand
AATCCTGTTATTCTTTGCACTGCAGAGAACCAGTGGCTAAGAGAGCCCAGACACTTAGTCACCCTGCTAGTACACCCCGAAAGTGTAAAAAGAAAACCCATGCCTTGGGGCTGGTGCTGTGGAGGCCTGGTTTTGCAGAACCCTATCAGCTACCTGTGATCACCAGCTGCCTGTCAGGAACTTGTTGACTGAAGCCTTTCAGGGCAAGATTCCAAGAACGTTGCTGGATGAGGGGAGGGATCCTAGCAAATTTGGTTTTGTTCAAACACGTTACAAGCCAGCAGGCAATACTGTGGCACAATTTTCAAAGAGAAGGCAAATTCTATGTCCTTGATGCTGAAAAGAGAAATATTTCCTGGTAACATTGCTCATTGCAGTAATTTAACTGCATTTTGATTTAAGACTGGGAAAGAATGGTAACAGAATTAAAATGAGGCAATGAGGCCTCTGTGTTGAAAGAGGGGACAATATTTCTATCTTCGGTAATAACTGCTTTTTTAAGTGTTAGGCAATTAAGGAGTACACAAGAACATTTGTCATATTCCCATAGTAAAACAGTGCCACACAGCAGAGCTGGCCCTGGAAATGCCCTCCAGGCTATGAGATAATCCTGGGCAGAGGATTTCAGGTTTACAATAAATATCACACCAGCTCTGTTCACCCTTGAAGTCAGTTTCCTTACCTGATAGTATCATTTCCATAGCAACCTATATCCCCTACGCCGACATCATCAGCCAGCAACAGGACAAAGTTTGGCTGTGTGATGGTGGAAGGCTGTGTGAATGGTGCTTGCAGAAGCAGACCAAAAATCAGGGGTGTAACCAGGGGTGACCTGAAACACAGAAGAGGGAAAGCCAGTGCTCTGGCCATTCTTCACTCCCCCTGCTCATAGCCAGAGACCCTCCAACGTGAGCTTGGCTGCAGACCAGATCACTCTGTCCAGACACAGAGGGTGTGCTGAGTGTTTATCATTTACCCAAACTGATGTAATGAAGAGGAAAATGCCAGGACCGTAACTTTAAAATCTCCTTTCCTGATTGTTTCCAAGTTTCCTGTGAGCAGTCTCACAAGGGAATTTACATGGAGCAGATGGCATACAAGTGATTTTGCTTCTTGGCTTTGGATGTTTATAAAGAGTTGTTCTGGGAAGCTGAGGCTGGGATCAACTTCCTCTGACATTGTTTTTGCCCAGACTGGGATCTTTGGGTTGTGAAAAAGTTAATAAAAAGAAAAACAAACAAAAATCACATTGTGAGATAAACAATGCTACTCTTCTACAACACAGTATTACATCATTATTAAGCTTCACTTTAGATCTAAGTATGATACAACAGTAACTCATGATTTTTTTCTTACCAATGAGATGTTAGTTGCCAAATCATTTCTGCATTTGGAGCGTTCAAATACTGCAAAACCAAGAGTACTTTGTCATAGTTACATCTTCCTAGTAGTAAATGCAATAAAAAGTTGGTTAAAAAACTTACTCAAAGCCTGTTAACATTCTGTTTTATTTACTCCAGTGTACCTCAGATCAGAGCCTAAATGAAGAAGCATAAAGGCATTAATGTTATTTTTATTGCTAGCCCTTCATTTATTAGAGGGATTTTTCTTTTCGTGTAAAGATGTTTATCTCCAAATAGTGAAATAATTCAATTTTCTTACATGAATCATCTATATAAAAAATACTTACTGTTCAGAAAGGAAAAAAAATGTGTTTTAAAATCCAGTCCTCAATATAATTTATTTTTCTATAATCATAAACAGTAGCAGCATTGTGCTTTTTCACATAATGTTCTAAGTTTCCTTTCAGATTTATAAGAGGTATTCTTAGTTGTAGAAATTCTAGTCATCTTTTTCCAACAATTATAATTTCTTGCAAGAATTCATGACCTCTTGTTATTTAACTCTGAAAATGAAGATGTTTCTCTGGAGCTTTTCCTTTTGCTGTCAGGACAGTGAAATAAACTATTTGAAGACTTTGAAGCAGAGGCTGAGTGAGCATCTTTCTAAAGCTTTAAAATGGACTTCTTTGAATCCCATACCTGGCTGAACTGTCCCAAGTATCTCAATTTTATGAATTATGTTTGTTTCATATTTATTTTTGTTTTCCAGAAATGATGTATTAATATTTAATTAGTAGTTTAGTTAATATTCATAGTTCTTTCATTTTATCCATCAACACTACAAGCTTCGATGGGAAAAATTAAATTTCTGTGCTTAGAAAACTGGCATGCAAACATTTGCTTACGAGCACCAGAGCTGATGCAGCATTGTTATCTAGAGATAGTTTCCTGCATTTGAGTTTGTGCCTTTGCTGTATCCTAAGTAGTTTTAGGAAAAGTACAAGAGAACACCTCAGCCATCTCTAACATTTACATCTTATGAACCTCCAAAACAGTTGAAGTAAAAGGGAGTTGGAATTAATAATGGAATAATTAATGGAATAATTTAATTGTGCAGTTGGTTGTCACTGTCTGTGTTTCACAGTAGAGACACAGATTTAAAGCACAGCCTGGAGCTCAAGGCTGAGCTTCCCCAGAAGCTGCCTGTAAAATAGCAAGCAATATACAGAAAACAGCTACTGGTTTATTTTACTGACTGGTATTATCCCTGTCAAGCCATTTCCTCAGTGAAGGGTGATGGGAGTCCAGGCAGAGAAACTGCAAGCAAACAGTCCCCTCTGCTATCTGAACTGAACTCGGCTTAAAGCAAAACTCTTTCCTCCCTCCCCATTGTTAATCCCACCCCAAAGTAATTTAGTTCTTTTCCCTTTCTTCGCCTGTTTTAATAATCCTGGGGGGAATAGCTTGCACATCATTCATATTTTATCAATGTTTTTCCTGTATTGATTCAAAGTTTATAATCGGTCTTTACCCTTACAACAAAATACTTACAAAATATTAAAATCTCATAAGAGAAAATACTCAAGTTTTTAGATGTACACTCTTCTTGATAACAGTATGAATTTGTGGCATCAGTTTGGCAACACTTGGTGAAAAGTCACACAGTTAATACCACTCAATTCAGTACTGTTCAGTCTGTGAAAATTTCTTTTAAAAATTACTGTTTTGTAGACTTGATACAGATAAAAGAAAACCCAGCCTTGTAAACACACAGACTGCAGCTCTCACTTTGTACATAGTCTTGTATGAGAATAACGTTGTTGTAAAGGGAAAAGTATTTAAAAAACTTCCTCGAGATATTTTTATCTACAGAAGGAAAATCAAAACATTCCAAATAGCCATTAACATTTTCCTGTGTATTTCCCAACATAGTAAGGGAGGAATACAGTACCTGGTCAGGTTATATTCAAAGCAGGCAGTTGATAGACTGGTGACTTAAAACCATTCCAAATTTTTTCAGCACGAGGACTCTGTTACTGCGCAGCGCTTCTGAAGGCAGTCCTGAAATGTGCCCCAGCTGCACGTCCCACGGCTCACCACAGGAAAAGCATGTTATGCCAGAGCTTCCAAGCAGCTGGATGTTCTGGAGTCTGAAGCTGCACTTCCCGCTGCTGTTGGCACAACCCCGACATTCGCACAGGGCGTGAGGGCCGGGCTGGGGAACGTCACAGCCGCGGCTAAAATGCTTTCTGCCTAACCACCAGCCTCTCAAGGGACGGGAGTGATTCCTTCAAGCCTGAGACACTCCCGTGCGAGGTACTATAAATAACAGTGCCCAATAAACCTCTCCCCACTTCCACCAAGGAAAAGAGAAAATCGCTGTACTTACAGAGCAGCAGTTCTTTGTTGTAGAAATAGAAATTGAGCTAATTTCTTCACTTTACGGCAACCCTGAGTGCATGCTGCAGTGAGGTGGTTGTCTCCGCTGGGAGAAAGAGTTCTAGGGTGGGGAGGAAATGCCGGTAAGAGGCTTGAGTTTTCTTTTTCAGAAAATGAGTCATTCTGCTTCAGTTCTGAGGGCTGCCTGTTTCCTAGCCATTGCTCAAAGGGACAAATTAATGTTACATGCTGGCTAATGCTTACTTTCTTGATTTTTTTCTTACTTGATTTTTTTCTTATGTGAGTCCTCTTGTACTGAGAGGTTTGGGACAGCATGAGGCATGACCAAACACCAATCTTGCTTTAATAACAGAGTTTCCTGCATTTTCATATCTTATGAGAGAAGGGAGATGTTGTGGTCAGATGATGGTAGCAATTGCAATGCTCAGGTTGGATTGCTAGTGGAGTACCTCTGAGGCAAGTTACAGCACCATAGGTGATCCCTTCCCTGTTCCACCACAGCACAGAATCCCAATCTGTACCTCTCTAGTTCCCATTCCCCCCATTGAGTTTTCAGCACTTCAAGGATTCATTCAGGTCTATAGGATTTCTTGTTGTCTGCTGCCCCCTACTGCTGCATGTTTTCTAAAAAGAAACACCTTCTGAGTTGCCTCTGGGTTTTTCTGTCCAGGTTGCAGTCAATCCCTGCAGGACCCTGCTGACTGACAGGGACTTTTTTCAGCTGCGGCCATCTCCACAGCTCTCATATCCTCATGTTTTTTCCAGGACTTCTTGAAAATTCTATAGAGTTTGTAACAGAGAACCACAAACTACAAATGCTATGTTATTTACTAAATTTAGAATACAGCAGAAAATTGAATGCATGTCTGCAGTTACACTACAGGAACCTGCCTTTGCTGTCTTTTACACAGCCCTCTTTAAGCACAGAGAGAGCCAGACCAGTTTGCTGCTCTAAGTAGCGCTTGTTGAAGTCTGGATGATGGAAATTGCCACTGGGCACAATATGGTGTTTTTAAGTTAAAGGGAAGAGGGATGTGCTTGTGCTACAAAGATTTTCAAAGAGACAACTGGTGCCCATTTTGGTGTTTGATCCTTGAAGGAGGGAAAGGTGAATGCCCTCTCACTGGTGCTACTTAAAGATGACATTTTTGAAAGGTCTAGGCAAAGCTAATACTGTTCTCAACCAATGCACTGAATTTGCACTAGCTGGTTTTCTGTGGAGAAATCTTTAAAAAGTCTGTATTTTTTCAGAATGTGGAAGGAATTTTGAATTTTGCAGAAGCCTTGCATACTCCTATCTTTCCCCCTTGTTTTCGTGACTGAGTACTGGAGGCAGTAAGACTCTGTGACGCTATTGAAGCGCTCCAACATCCAAGAGCTGAAGGCCGAAGGCGGTGGGGTTTGATGTAGGATATAATGTTAAGGGGCTCCCTCTAGCCACTACTGCCTTCTATTCGTTTCAGAATACAGTGGATCCATGCCCACCTTTCTAAAATCATTGCACAAAGATGTTGTGATGTTATTTCTTGGAACTCTGACTTACACAAGGTTTTCAAGGCCTGGATGCCCAGGAGTGATGGCAGAGCCTTACCTGTTGCCCTGGAGCACATAATACAGGTTTGCAACACCGGGAAGAAGCCTGGTTCATGTATTCTAGGACTGCTCTACAACGTGAGCCAAACTGCAGGAGGTGGGGGTGAGAGGTGCTTCAAAAGTGCTCTCCTGGTCTGGGGCAAAGCAGAGATTCAGATGCCCCAATTCTTGTCTAAGGCTCGACTTACAGCTGGTAAGTAATGTAACTAAGATACTTAGAGGGCTGTAATGCAATTAATTGTCCACATGGTTTCCAGTAGGAGACATAATCCAGTGCTGTTTCCTCCTCCACCACAGAATGGGTTCATATCACTTGGGTTTCACTGCAAAAAATTAACTGTTCACATCTAAGCCTGCTCTCCAGACTCTGTGATCAATGGTGAAAGACAGACACACAGGGCAGTCCAGCTGTCCTGTAATGCTATTCTAGGATGAGATGAAACATCCTTCGAAGGTTCCAATCTATCTTTAATGCCTGTACAGAGAGAATTTGTATGGCTTTATATTCAAGCTACATTGGAATTGGTTAAAGTGATACCAAACCATACTGTTAGTCATTCTAGCAAGAGATCAAACAAATGAATACTACCATACAAAAAAAATTTATGAAAGCTATTTTTATTACAACATTTCCAATAATGTTCTGAAAGGTGAGTTTTTATTTTTTAAGTTTAAGGAAAACCATCTGGTATGAATGAAACAATCCTATTATTTGAACAATGGAGATGCCTTCAATTTAATTACTAAAACCTGTATACTTCTTATTCTCTTGGGACTGAAGCTGTTAAAAGTGAAGTATTTAGTTATGTTTTCAACTGTAATGGAAAAAAGCATAACCTAAAATGCCAGAAGAATAGAAAGTTAACATTTGGAGGAACATATACTCTTTATTGCATTCTTGCTGTGTACTTCTCAAGACATCCAACTTCAAGGCATAACAAGGCAGTGACACATATATGTTATCATACATGACATCAAGGTGGTCCCCGAAAGCCCCATGTGAGTACTTTGAGAAACCTCACTGTTTTTTTCTGCAGTATTCATGAGGCTTCACCTTGAATCCTGTGTTCAGTTTTGGGCCCCCTCATGACAAGAAAGACATTGAGGTGATGGACCATGGCCAGAGGAGGGCAACGATGCTGGTGGTGGATCTGGAGCAAAATCTAATGAGGAACAGCTAAGGAGCTTGGGTTGTTTAGTTGTTTAGTGAAAAAAGGAGGCTCGGGGAAGACCTTATTGCTCTTTACAACTACCTGACAGGAGGCTGTAGCAAGGCAACAGTACTTGATCTTCTCCCAGATATCAAGCTAAATAATCATAGAAAATGTTGAAAATGTTTCAAGTTATGCCAGGAGACGTTTAAATTAAATATTAGGAAAAAATTCTTCTGTGCAAGAGTTGTCAAGTATTGGAGCAGCCAGGGAAATAGTTGGGTCACCACCCCAGTGGTGAAATCAGCAGCCCAGCTGAGGTGCATGTACACTGATGCACACAGCATGGGCGACAAACAAGAAGAGCTGGAGGCCATGGTATTACAGCAAAGCTGTGATGTAGTTGCCATCACAGAAACGTGGTGGGACAACTCACATAGTTGGAGCGCTGTGCTGGACAGCTACAAGCTCTTCAGAAGAGACAGGAAGGGGGGAAGAGTGGAAGGGTGGCCCTTTTTATTAGGGAGGCTTTTGATGCCAGGGAAATTGAAACTAATGACAACGAGGTTGAATGCCTGTGGGTAAGAATTAGGGGAAAGGCCAACAAAGCTGACATCCTACTAGGAGTCTGTTATTGTCCACCCAACCAGGAAGAAGAGATGGACAACCTATTCTATAAGCAGCTGGAGAATGCTTATTATCATCAACCCTTGTTCTTGTAGGTGATTTTAACCTACCAGACATCTGCTGGGAGCTTAATACAGCAGAAAAAAAGGCAGTACAGGAAATCTTTAGAGTGTGTGGAGGACAACTTTTTGTCACAGCTAGTAAATGAGCCCACCAGGGGAGGGACTGTGTTAGATCTGTTGTTTGCAAATAGAGATGGGCTGGTAGGAGATGTGGTGGTTGGAGGCCACTTGGGGCACTGTGATCATTAAATAATAGAGTTGGTGAAATCAGGAGGAATGTCAATAAGACACTTACATTTGACTTCTGGAGGGCAGACTTTGACCTATTTAGGAGACACATTCAGAGAGTTCCTTGGGAAGTGGCTCTTAAAAACAAAGGAGTCCAGGAAAAGTGGGCATGCTTCAAAAGATCTTGAGGGCACAGGAACAGACTGTCCCTGTGTGCTGAAAGATGAGCTGACGAGGCAAACGTCCAGCCTGGATGGGCAACAAGGTTTTGAAGGAACTTAAGAATAAAAAGAGGATGTATCATCTTTGGAAGGAAGGTCAGGTCTCTCAGGAAGTATTTAAGGGGGTTTTGAGGGCATGTAGGAAAGGTGGCTGTAGTCAGGTGGGGGTCAGTCTCTTTCTGCAGGCAGCAACTGACAGAACTAGGGGACATAATCTTAAGCTGCACCAAGCGAAATGTAGGTCAGATATTAGGAAAAAGTTTTTTATAGAAAGAGTGATAAAGTACTGGAATGGTCTGTCTAGGGAGGTGGTGGAGTCACCATCCCTGAGTGTGTTAAAAAAAGATTGGATGTGACACTTGGTGTCACCTTTCATTGAGGTGTTAGGACATGGGTTGGACTCAATGATCTTGAAGGTCTCTTCCAGCCTAGTGATTCTGTGATTCTGTGACATGCCATTTAGCTGCCCTGGGCTATATGTGTTGGCAGAACATTTGACATGAAGTTTTACCCATGGTGATTCAAAAGCCTACAGACTCTGCTACTGTTTATAGGCTGCCTAAATAGCTCTGTGAAGTTAGGATGAATTGTGTACTAGGACTAAAATGACTTGCATTTCATCTTAATCATGCTTTTGTGGCTTCCAGTACTTTGATAACATGTTCAGTTTTCACAGTACTTGTGTATCTCTCTACCCAGGAGTTCACTAAAAGTGTTTTTTGGACTAGCACAGCCAGTTCTGAGATTGTGCAGATGAAATTCCTAATGGCCTGTGGAGACTTGGTCAGTCTGCTCCCAGGGCAGCTTTTGCTGCTGGGTGAGTGAGTAGCGGAAGTTAGATCTGTGTCTATGGGTTGAATGCATGACAGCTCAGCTGAGTTGAATGCCACGGGTCTCAGTTTGGCAGGAAAAAGGATTTTGTAACAGGATTAAGGAGAAGGTTCTGCCTTTCTGAAGCAGGTGCAAATGGGCAGATACAGAGACAGAACTTACCACTGCCACTGTTGAGGATACCCCCAAGCTGTGTCTTTCTTGCCAAGTGGAAGAAAAGGCCCTATTCATCTGCAAAGTCAAGGTAAAACAGTATTATAACTATAAACTGACTGAAGTTTTTGATTTTGTCCAAAAGGAGAAAAAATAAATTAGTAGAATTAAATTAAAAATAAATGGACAGAGAAAGAAGAAAGAGAGAAACTATTGCACCTATGGAGTTGGTCAATATTTAAAAATAATTGAGAGATTCAAATACATTAATTTTCATATATAAACTATTGTACAAATAGTTGAGAGTACTTCCTCTCTTTACAAAACATCCTGGGAAATGTCAGCTGGTACAGCCTGTCTACAAGAGGTGCTTCATTCCTCTAAACATCTTGGTGTCCTTCCTCCAGGCTCACTCCAACAGGTCCATGTCCTTCCTGTGCTGGGGACCCCAGAGCTGGATGCAGCACTCCAGCTGGGGTCTCATGAGAGCAGAGGGGCAGAATCACCTTCCTCACCCTGCTGCTTTTGATGCAGCTCAGGACATGTTTGGCTTTCTGGGCTGCACATTGATGGGTCAAGTCCAGCCTCTCACCCACCACCACTACCAAGTCCTTTTCAGCCAGGCTGCTCTTGATCTGTTTATCCCCTTAAATACCAAGTTACAAATCATGCCATGAAGACTTTCCTCTTTCATTTGTTTTTATATGCCATTATCTGCTTATTCTAAAGTTGGATAGCTACATTGTGAGGTGTTAACTTGAGTGTCTTTTAGTCACAGAGGAAAAAAAAGGTAATTTTCATATGATTCACCTCAGCCAATGAATCATTTATGAAAGTAAAAGTCAAACTGACACAGAAGTGCCTGTTTTTCCCCACGGGCTACCAGATAGTTGCCTCAAAACATGGAAGCCTCCTCACGGCAGTTGCTGATGTCTTCATTGAGTCAGAAGAACCTTTTCCTGAGTGTTTAAAGAAAGTCGATGTGATCTCCTGTATTCATGATCATTAGGGTAAGAAAATAGAGCAATGAGGCACTGTTTAGCCACAATGGTGCGTAATGTTGCCATTCTGCCTGGCTCTTCTGCAGGAACCAGAAGTTTGTGCATCCCAAGGGATCAGTTTTAGTACAATTCCTTTGTGAAGAGAACTAATGAATATCTATAAGCAATCACCATCTCCAAAGAAGCAAATATTTGAGCAGACTAAAACAACGTATCAACTCTAAAGCTGTGAATTAGAGACTAGGATCAAAGGGATGGGGTTTGCATTATTCCCAGTTTAACAGAAAAGAGTTTTTCAGCTAAAATGAGAAGTGTATTAGAAACTAATGAAAATGTGAAGATAGCTACAGGCCCTCAAGTAATGCCTTCAAAGAAGTAAGATACTTATGGCAATATAAGGACTTCTTTTTCTTGTCTCTGATATTAAATCAAGGTAAGGAAATGAATTTATAGAAAATTTCTCAAAGCATTGGCTTCTAAATTACAGAAAAAATATTCTTCTTTCCACCCTTGTTTTTCACCCTGGTTAGCAAGAAAAAAACAAAACAAAGCATTTGGCTTTTCAGAGGTTAGAGAAGGATCCATTAATGGTGGGAAATTATGGGTGAATAAATTATAATTTCTCATACCAGGCTGAGCTTACATTGAGAGTGCGTAGACTCAGGTATGTGAACAGAGGGAAGAGAGAATAAATAACAAGGTGGGCCTAAGCCAAATAGAATAGTGACCAAAATTCTTAAAATATTTGTGCGTGTTGGTGTGATTTTTGAGGCTGTCTTGCGCAGGACTAGGAATTGGATTTTGGTGATCCTTGTAAGTCCCTTCAAATTCAGGATATGCTATGATTCTATGATTATTCATAGAACTAACTCATAATTAATCATAGAATCTGGCAGAAAGGCTTACTTCACTGGCACTGGTGCTCCAGAAGCTTTTTGTTTATTTTTCTCGTTGTTTTTTATTTTTTTTTTTT
>VYZR01001188.1:0-10027 GCA_013400675.1 Oxylabes madagascariensis | reverse complement strand
ATTCACTATCATCCCTGTATGACTGCAACAGAAATACTGTTTCCAGGAATCCTGGAAAAGTTGAAAGCATGAAGAAATCAGAGGCTTAAGAAGCCCAAGTTCAGCCTTTCTTCAGTGTGTTCTGCCATGTTTTTTCTCTTTACTTGCCTCCTGTGCAGGTAATGGGGCTGGCACGGCTCCTTTTTCATGGAATTGCCATGGGGCAGTGCTGAGGTAGGTTTGGGAGGAACTCCAGGGCTGCCTTCAACAGAAGATGTAGGACTGGCAGTGTTGACAGAAGAGTAGCCTGAGCTCCCCTCTGGGTTGGGATTCCTCGGGGTGAGATATGCCCCTGGCAGCTCCCCGTTCCTGTGGGGTGCCCCAGAGCCATCCCACTCCCCAGGTAGGCTGTCCTCATCACTGGAGTCCTGCCCACAGTGCTCTGCAGGGTCCAGGTACAGCACTGTCACATCCAGAATCCCACTGGGGCTGGTCACTGCAGGATGGGAAAAGAGAAACCTTACTTTATCCCAGTCCAGAACCAAGCAGGCACTCAACACAGAGTCAAGCAGAAAAAAGCCAAGCAAGAGTCAACCTTCTGTCTTCTCACACCTGGAGGGCAGAACTAAGTTCACCCTCTATTCACACAGCATCTTTTCTTCCCTCAGACCATTTGAACAGATACTAAGAGCTGTTAGAAAATGAGCAGCTAGGCACAGGGTCAGCCAAACCCAACAGCTAATTAGTGTTTCTAAGACAGTGGCTCATTCATCACATTTGATGCACTGCAAACAGCCTGACTTTGAAATACTGAGCAGATACAAAACCCCTCATCATGTTTTGAAGCAGTGCAGAGAAAGAACAGATAGATACCTCTGAGAGAGTTTAACAATTATAACCACAGGGGAAGGGGAAGAGTTTTTCCAACTGGTCTTCAGCTGAAAGTTCAGGCATCTGGTGCCCGAGAAACAGTTTTAAGCAAAAATGAAGAGACAGGTTTAATCCTCTTGGCTGCGTTTTGTAAGAATAAACTGCTCACCATCTCCTTCTCGCTCGCCTTCGCTTTCCTGATCACCTTCATAACCAGAGCAGGAATCTAAACTCCAGTCAAGGAAGTTGTCCAGCAGACTTTCTTCCTGGGAGGACAGCTCTGCTGTGGGTGTAGTCACAAAGCTGCCTCTGTCATCCTGAATGCTGTCTTCCCTCCTCCTGTAGCAAAACACCCCAGAAATCACATGTTAAAAGCCAAGTCTTTTCCAGCTCTTTTAATAGGTATGTCAAGATGGTGACAGGAAAATTGATTGTGTTTAGGAATGAAACCTCAGGGTACCAGAGAGGAGGAAAGGCTCTGGCTAAGCTTCAGAGCTGCTGACAGCCATGAGCTACACTCACCTTTTAGCTCTCTTTCCAGAGGGAGAGCTGAGGAAAGTCTGAATTTCCACTACATTCCTGTGCAAGGGACTGGGCTCTGGGTCCTCCTGTTTCACACCCAACAATGAGCAGAGCTGGCCGTAACTCATAACCTAAAGTATTAAATAAATAGATTAAAAAAAAAAAAAAAAAAGCACCTGTAAGAATTAGACCACGAGATTCTTATAAAAATAGCCAGAAGGACACTATTAATTTTCTAGGAGAAATCTATCCCAGGGAGTTCTTCCCACAGGCACTCAAACATCAGTTAAGAGTCCCTGCAACTCAATTTTTAACTCCCACTTTATACACACAGCCTGCCATGGGGCAGCAGCTCTGCTCTGGGTGTCAGCCAGCAACAGATGCAGCCATAGCTCACCCACCTGTTCTTTGCCTATTTCTTCATAGCGCTCATCTTCAAATCGCTGCTTCACTGCCATTAGGGACACCTGCCTATAGTCCTTTGGGACATCATCATGGAAGCTGGAAAGAAAGATTAAATCCCCTATATTAGAATGGATTCTATGACACAATATTAAGAAAACCTGCCAAGTTAGGTCACTTCCCTCTGTCCCTCAGTGCTCTGCTAAGGGAGTTGGTGTTTCAGCAGCATCATCAGGACACCTGGTGGCTTCTGAGCATGTGAGCATCTAATTCCATTTCTGTCCCTGTTTTCTGTGACCCAGGGCCAGATCAGCTGGCAGAAGTAGAGCAGCTGTCACTGAACGTAGTGCCTTGTGGCAGGGGAGCAAGGCAGTTAACCAAAGGCACCTCCTTCTTTGGGAAGGGCTGACTCTACAGGTGCAGCACATTTGCAAGAGCTGCAATCCAAGTACTCATGTCCCCCCCCAAGGAGTCCCAAAACCATTACCACTTTTGGTGGAGGCTCAGCACGCAGGGCAAGAGGTCTTCTTGAGAGAAACCAGTGCACTCAGACAGCTGGCTGGTCCAGGGGTGTGCTGGAGAAGAGAGTACATATTCATGTATTGAATTACATATTCATAAAGTATAGCTCTGTGGTGAGTCAACTTTTTTTTTAATAGGATAAGGATTACGATATTTGCAAGCTTATATCTGTCCATAGTTTGTTCAAGTTCACAACTGGCTTCAGGAATAGGTTTATCTGCCAAACTGATGTTATACCTAACAATAGAAATCTTCAGTCTCATTTAAACACAAAGCTTGCATAGTCTGATGCTAATGCTCTACTTCATCACTGCTATTAAGAGGTAAAATAGAATCAGAGAATCATGGAACAGTTTGGGTTGGAAGGGACTTCCAAGCCCATCTCATTCTGACCCCCTGCCATGGGCAGGGACACCTTCCACTAGCCCAGGTTGCTCCAAACCTTGTCTGACCTGGCCTTGGACACTTCCAGGGACCCAGGGGCAGCCACAGCTTCCCTGGGCACCCTGTGCCAGGGCCTCACCACCCTCACGGGAAAAAATTCCTTCCCAATATCCCATCTAACCCTGCCCTCTGGCAGTGGGAAGCCATTCCCCCTTGTCCTGTCTCTCTAGGCCCTTGTAAATAAACTCTGCCCCTGTCTCCTTGTCAGCTCCATTCAGGTACTGGAAGCCCACAGTTAGGTCCCTGATGCTTTCCTTCTCCAGGCTGAACAATCCCAGCCCTCTAATCATCTGGGTTGCCCAATACAGCCAAACAGGCTGAACTCAGCTCTTCATTCTGAATTCTTATTCCTGTCCCCCTCTTCTCTACCCTTCTCTCCACCTCACTCAGCCAAGTGATTGGGACATCTTGCCTAAAGACACACTAACACCCAAAGCCCCCCAAAAAATCTCCCTAGAAAGAGAAGGCAGACTGACACTCTGTGCTGCAGCTCCACTCGAGNTTGTAGGAGTTGTCTGTCAGCCACACAGCTTCCCGTATTGTCAGCATCTCTTTGCTGATGAAACTGTAATGTTAAATAATACGTTAGCCCCAGCAGAAAGGGGATTTATGCACTTAGGGCAGATAACTGCACCCACAATGACCAGAGTTAACTTCACAAGGTACTTTTCCCAGGTAGACTAGCAAAGAAAGAATTGCAGCTCTGCATTTCACCTGTAAGATGGAACCACCTACTAGAACATTCCTAATTTGGAATGTTCTTCCTAATACAGAAGAAATTCTTGGCTGTGAGGGTGGGGAGGCCCTGGAACAGGTTGCCCAGAGAAGCTGTGGCTGCCCCTGGATCCCTGGAAGTGTCCAAGGCCAGGCTGGACAGGGCTTGGAGCACCCTGGGCTGGTGGAAGGTGTCCCTGTCTGTGGCACGGGAGGAATGACGTGATCTTTAAGGTCCCTTCTAACCCAATCAATCCTGATCCTAATTCTTCATCTATGAAGCCTCTCCTAGGTTAAGATGTAAGACATTAAGGAAATCAACACAGAAGGATAATCTTCCACCACACCATGAAGTTCATCTGAGCCTGCAAACAGGCTCAACTACGGAACACTGTTGCTGTTATTCCTTTCCCGCTTTCTCATGCCAATATCATGTCAAAGACTCCAGTTGCTGATGGAATGCATTTAGAGCAAAACACAGCTCTGACCATGTGTTTAAATAAGAAAAAAACCTGCAAGAAACTTTTTTTTGCCTCGTTTACAGATTCTGTGTTTGCATGTAAACACAGTTAAACGGCAGCCAAAGTAGGGGGAAGTCAAAGAGCCTTTCCAGTATTACAAGCAAGGGATGGGGTTGGGGGAGAGGTTTGAGCTGCAGGAAAAAATCTGGATGATCACAATGACCACCTCTGCTCACCAGCCAGAACCCTCACCGTGTACAAATGACCATGCAGGCTATTCCCAAAAGCTGGAGCCGAGCACGAGGTACAGGTCTCAGCATCAAGTAACGGTCCACACATCCCACTGTCATGTGAAGGCACAGGCTAGAAAAGTCCTTCATGGTAGCCACTTCCACCAGCCAATCCACCAGGATATACCTAGAAAAGGAAGAGAGATTTAAGGAAGAACTTGGGAAGTGGTGTCCCACACCATGACATCCAACTGGGGAATGAGCCAGGCCAAGCAGAGCAGTTGCAAGTGCTCCTGAAATGCCTCCCAAGAGAAAAGCCAACTCCCTCAAGTGGGGTTGTGGCTGCAGTGGATCCTCTTGCAGTACTCCTGGAACACCTGCCTGCTGCATCCCCTCCCTGCACACCAACACACACAGTGTGGGGAATAAACAGGAGGAGTTGGAGATGTGTGTGTGGTCACAGGGCCATGATCCCATTGCCATTACAGAGCTATGGTGGGACACCCTTGTGGCTGGAATGCTGCTATGGATGGTAATGTACTTTCTTAGGAAAGCAAGACCAGCAAGGGGAAGTGGTGGAGCTGCCCTACACCAGAGAGCAACTGGAATGTATCGAGGTCCACCCAGGGAAGAATAAGGAATTTATCCACAAGGATTAAGGGGCAGGCTAACACAGGTGACACTACTGTGGGTGTTTATTCAGGAAAAGGGAGTCAACAGGGACTTTGGACAAGGCCTGAAGTGACAGGACAAGGAAGAACGGCTTCACACTGACAGCTGGCAGGGCTAGATGGGATATCGGGAAGAAGTTTTGTCCTGTGAGGGCTGTGAGGCCCTGGCACAGGTTGGCCAGAGAAATTGTAGAGGGATTGTAGAGATGTAGAGGGAAATAGGAATGGTTTCTGCTGTGGGGCCTCACTCCTGGATCCAAGTTCCTACCTCATTATTTCATTCATTCCTTTCTGCACACTGAAGATGCTTTGCTTGCTGATAGGAAGGGAAGCTTGAAAGATTTGAGAAACCATTTCCCTGGAAGATTTTGCTTCTAATCCTAGTTGGTTGCCATTCCCACAAGCTTTGGCTAAAGCTATCTGTAGTAGACAGAACATAAAAGAAAGTGTGCTTATTTTACCAAATGCAAACTAAGGCAGCAGAGGATGGTCCTCTATTTTTCTTGCTGAAAACAGTGAACATGGCAAACTACTTGAACCAGTAGCTCTTAGTTTGGTTTAAATATTGAGCACACAGATTATTTGAGGCCAGACTTTTAAGTACACCAAAAGATGCATCTTTACTCCATTCTGCCACAGGTGTGCAGTAATTTCCCAAAGAAGAGAATCTGCAAAGTAGATACACATGTGCATGTGAAAACATTACTCAGCAATGCTGGTCCTGCTTCTAAAAAGAGAAATCTAAACCTATAATGGCAGCACAAAAATATTGTTTTTCTGGAAAGAAAAAACTTTTCCAGAAAAGGCTGGAAAACTCAGTCTCACCTGTGCTTCCCAGCAGCCCTTGGCTGCATAGTCTCGTAGCTTCCTGAGACTTTGGAGGTATCTGCCAGGATCTGACATCTACAGAGAGGAACACAAACAGATGTAAAAACCCACAGCCTTTACACAACACACAGAAAAATTGTAGCACCAATATCCAGAGAAAAAACATTGCCTGGAGGTACATCTATTATTTCAGCAACAAATCTGATTCTCATCTTGACACCATTGTTTTCAAGAACCTTTTTTCATTTCTTGCCCAAGGTCTCACAGGAAATGAGAGCACTCACTCAGGATTCCAAGGGGACAGCTTTGGCAGGTTTATTAATAACAAGGCAGGAGCCTCTGCCTCCTGCTCTCCAGAGCCCTGGCCAGCAGTGTCCAGGCCTTCAGCAGAGTTGGAGTAACGCAACCTCTGTGGCACCTTGGCAACAACTGCTCGTAGCCTCACTTCAAACACCCAGGCAGACACCAGAGATCATTTCAGAGAGTTCTTAGCACCCTTCTTGTTTATGAAGAAGGTAAGCTCTGAGGAACAGCAATTTCTTCCTGAGGACATTCCTTGCACATAACAGAGATCCAGAAGTTAGTGTAAAAGTTGTTTGGAGACAAAAAATGACTACTTACAGCAGCTTTTCTGTTGTTTTCCCAAAGGAGGTAGGAGCTGATTAAACAACCCTGTTTTGATGATTCTTCAAGCATTTCAAGGGATTCTTTCTTTTTTCCTTCATCCTAAAAACAGAAGGCATACATTGGTATTCTTTCTGTTCAGACGAGTGGATGCCTCAACACTTCAGAAGCTACAGAACGCTATACTAAAGCTACAGAGCAGAATCCATCCCTTGGGAATGCCCTTCATCCTCTGAGGAATGCTCCCACATCCACTCAGTGCTACCATTTGCAGATGCAGGCTCTGAGAGCAGTTAGTGCTCAAGCCAGACAAATGCTTTTTGGCTTGCTTGCCACTGAAGGCTTTTCAATTTCAGTTTTGCTAGGCATTACAACTGGAAGGCTTCCTTTGAGACCTGAACATAGTGCAAGCCCATGATTAAGCCAAAATTAATTTCACTGTTTGTACAATTCAATAAAGTAAGTTAATAATGTTCCTTTAAACAACCAGTAAATTAAACTCATGAGAACAGAAACTCCTGGGCCACTTGAGGAGTAAAAGAGCATCTGGCTGATTTATGTTTTTAATCAAGGTAAACAGCATTAGCATCACCAGAAAAAAACCCAAATCCAAACCCATCACATCAGAAATGCTGCTCACCTCAAAGAAATTCAAAACCTTAGCCAAGCTGTGGAGAATAGATCCTTTCTGAGCCTGAAGAAAGCATCAAAATAAAGCATTGTTAAACCACAGCAATTCTTGCTAGTAATTTCAGACTACAGTTTTGGTTTATCTTTCAATCATTCCTCCCCCTTGCTTTTCTCTATGTTTTGTTATGCCTGAGATAGTACTGAACCTCTCTGAAGAGACAGTACAGGCCTCCAGCACCCATGATCTATCATGTGCCATTTGGCAATAAATTCAGTAAGAAGACTGAGCCACAGTCATTGAAGCAACAAGAGCACAGGAGGCTCCTTGGGTAAACAAAAGTATTTTTTCCAAAATAACGAGACGCAGTTACTGATGTAGGGTAAAGCCAAGGGCAGAAAGAAACCTGACCTTGTCAAGCTGACACTCTGCCTTGAGACTCTCATAGACC
Source organism: Oxylabes madagascariensis (assembly GCA_013400675.1). NCBI lineage: Eukaryota > Metazoa > Chordata > Aves > Passeriformes > Timaliidae > Oxylabes > Oxylabes madagascariensis. Next base: position 2,681 of record VYZR01001188.1, on the reverse strand, counting down.
ACAGCTTTACAGCAGCTTCCAGAGAAGGACCAGGGAGGACGGATGAACAACCAGATAAAGGGGACTGCACACACATTCAGGTGCTCTGCCAAGCTGAAGTAGTGAGATGCCTTTATTCCGTTCACTTCTGCACGCCCGTGACCCGTGATGGACACTGAACCAGAGAGAAAGGCAGGAATCAAGTAGAGTTTGTTCACAATGCCTGCTTGGCATTCAGTCAGGCCAAAACAGACAAGAGAAACCATCAGGAAAAGGTTGAACTGTCTCTGTTATTTAGAGCCTTAGAAATCATGGAGATTGCTAAAGAAGAAAAAATCTTACTACAGTCCGGCTTTAGGAACACATAACCTAAGGTGAGGGCTCATTCTGCAAATACCCACTGCCTTGCCAGGACCCTGTGTGAGGAGGCTCCTCCTGTCACTTGTCAGGCCCTTTTGATATATTTATCCCACTACCAAAATAGCTGAGTTTCATCACAAGTTTGCAGAGGATAACTCCTAACCCTGAATTCCCAGGCTCTATCCTGTCCCATCACTGAAGACCTGGCAGCTTCGTGGCCAGTGTCTAAGCAGAGCAATATAAAACTTCCTTGTGCTCTGCCATGTTCACCAAAGCCCCTGGACAAGCTCCCACACTCACAGCCTTCATTGTACAGGTACGCCAGGCTCAGCTTCACAGCAGCTTCAAAGTTACCACTTTCAGCAGCCCTGAAAGGCAAACAGAGAAGGCACTTGAGGTTGAAATCCTTCCTAGCACCAGAACCTACAGTTTGGACCTTGTGCCCTCAAGGACATGCATCAAAACATCAAGCCCTTGTGTTCCTCCCTCCCAAACTGATGTGCACATAGTGGTTTGCCTCAGAAAGAAGTGACAGTGAGAAGCAAATCTATTATCATGGCATTTAAATCTGTTAAAGAAATCTCTGATACCAATGGATCTCCTTCAAATCAGATTGATAAAAAGATGTCCCCCAGCTTTTTAAAGCAGATTTATTACTACCCTTTCAAACTTTGTTACTGAAATTCACCTGTTTTTCAACACACTGGTTTGCACAAGAAGTGACCAAGCCAACTCAAACTTAGAAACAGGATTGTTCCCTGGAGCCCCTGACCTCACTTGTTCATTCACATGGAAGCACCAGAAAGAGGTTTTAGGGAATGTGTTATGTTCCAATCTGGAATATTAATGCCTGTGAAGAGAAATAACTTTGGTATATGCAATAGGCCCTGCTCTGGTTAAAGAGACAGCAGTGACCAGCTGCAGCTTAGACCTGAAATTAACCATTTCTTCATTTCCAAAGCAAGTATCTCCCCTCTTTGTCCGACTCAAGATCCCCCAATTACACTGAGGCCTGATTAGAACTGTTGATCTTCCTTCAAACATCCTCTTCTAAAAGGCTAGACAAATTTGATGTTTGAAACTGACCTTTCAAACATCCTCAGATGGTTTGGAGATGGCCACAGGTCTTGGAAACTTGCATGTGCCCAAACACTGGAATGATTATCCACAAGGTATTTAAGATGTGAGTGCACCTGCATGGAGGGAACACAAAATAATGACTACCAAAATAAAAAGACCAACAGAAAAACAGGTCTTGCAATCTTATTTTAGCAAAGTAACTAATTATTCACAAGGTATGTTTAACTTGTTGCTTGCCTGATAACCAGTAAGGCACGAGATGCCAAACCAGACCAATTTTTTCAGTCACAGTAATCTAGCAGGACAATTACCACAGAAAAGGTACAAAAAGCAGTCAAATACTGCTGCTAGTCTTAACTTGAGCAGTGAGAAACAAAACTGTCCCTGGGATAGCAAAAATCTCAACATTGCAGGCACTCTTTGGGTTTCTTCAGGCTCTGTGCCATGAGAAGCCTGTTCTGTGTGCAGTCCAGGCTCCTGAAGGCAGAGCAGAGCACTGGTGCCTGGCAGAAGGGAAGTTGCAGCGCTTACAGCTCTGACTGAGAGGATGTCTGCAGCAGGAAGGCCCTTCAGGATGTGAAACAGAACATCCTCGGGGAGATTCAAGAACGTCAGGACTCGAGGCCGTTTTATTATCCTTCGCTTTGAGGGGAAAGAAAAACATCTGGAACATCTACAGTGAACCACTGGAAAAGAAAAACACAGGACACCTCAGTTAGTGATGGAACAGCACAGGGAAAAAAGGTACTACACATCTACACAGATGTTCACTTAGTCCTAGTGACTCTTCCTCTTGCAGCACAGGACACTGCAAACACACTAACCAGGGAAATATAGCTCACGCCTCATAATGCCACAAGACTAAGCCACAGAGCAGAAACGGCTTGCTCAAATTGGTTAATGAAGCCAAGAGACTCAGAAGGGGTGGCTCAAGCTCAAGTGCTCTTCATCAAGAGCCTCTCTGAGCCCTGACTCCAGTGACCATGTTTAGTAGTGACAAACTGTTCAGCTCTGTTCAGTAGTAACAAATAGTTTAGCTGTCACTACTATCACTTCATTTACCTTCCCCACGCCCCAACTTTTGCTTCTCAACTGACAGCAGTCCCTGGAATACAACCAGAGCTATTGGGAAGACCACCAAGCCTACTCAAGCCTATCTTTCCAAGCAGTTGCTGCCAGCGGTGCTAATGGAAGATCCATTGGCTTTACCTTCTGGAGTATTATTTCAATGCAATATTTTATATATATACACACACATACAC